>JAGWCC010001658.1:0-24307 GCA_022651775.1 Drusus annulatus
AAAAAGGTCCTAGAATAAAATGGGAAACCCAAAAAAACAGCAACTCATTACATTTTTGATAAGTTTTCTTAAAAAAAACGATTTATTTAAGACCTCTACCAGTAAGAGGAAAAATATTCATGGGAATAAGTATCTAAAAATAATTAACTAACTAACCATCACACCTTTTATCCACAGGGGTAGGCAGATAGAACGCACCGCCATACAACTCTGTCTTGGCACACACCCTTTGTTTCATTCACATTCATAAATACTCTTCTGTTATTCTGACTCTTCACATGGCCCGACTCAAGTATTTGGTTCAGTTGATCGTGCCATGTCATCCTCGGGCGTTCTCGACGTCTTCTTCCATTCACTTTCGCGTCATATATTCTTTTCACACTCCTTTCTTCGTTCATTCGCTCTACATGACCAAACCATCTAAGCGTCCTTTTTTTGATTCCATACATATATTATTACACATTATATACACATAATTATTATTAAAAAAAACCTCGGTACACAAGAAATTATTCATAAAATTTCCGACCAATTTCGAAGACTTTCGCGGCAGCATTAAAAAATACACACATTTTAGGATTTTAATTCAAGCAATACTACAACTGGTTTTTCTGATAATTCAGCACGGGTAGGAATGTTTCATTTCAACTGTAATCTGTTAAATTATTGGAATTTTAGGTAAAATATCCGAAAATGTCATCGCTGATATTTTAAACTTCACCTCTTACAGACATTTTAGTGCATACTATTTCTTGGGAATTTAAATATTACAGTTTAAGAATTTAATTCACTGAAAACTTTAGACCTTTTCAAAACTACCAATACAAATTTTACAGAGTGTTGGTACATTTGTAGTACTGCTTGTATTATCATATTACAAAGTGACGTTTAGCGCAATTTTGAGTGCTGAGGCTGTATATCGTTGGCACTGGGAAAAGTGTTCCCGGACTAGAAACCCGGCGTAGTACGAAATTATAATAAAACTTAGCTTTTACCCTTATTATTTTTTTAAATTAATTTTTTAAGTAATATCAAAAATTTTAAACATAAATATGAAACAGAAAAAGCCAGAAAAATAAAAGAATTGTCTCGGTCGTGACCGTTATTCTTTTATTTTCTTGCTTTTTTTGCTTCATATTTACGTTGAACATAATTGATATTATTTAAGTAATTAATATAATAAAACTATATTTATTATTGTCACATATACGCTTCTCAACCGTTCTTTTACGATTTCCTTTTCTTTTTATTCCCCAAATTATTTTGCCATCGAAACTGTCCACATTTTCTACTTTAATTGCTTTCTTTAATCGCCATAGGCCAATGATAATAGGCCCAAAAAGTTCTCATTTTATTTAAACAAAATAATACTTATTTTTTTTGGCGGTTACTCTTTGAAATACAAAGGCGCAACACAAAAAGGTTGAAAAATTCGCATAATAATTGGCTAATTTATAGAGGGGCGCTTACGTGTGTTCAACACCCGCACGAAACGAGCATCTACACTAACTGCAACATTTTCGAGCATTTCCTTTATCACACCACGATCCCTGTGTGTACGTTCACAAAAACATCAATCAACGGATCGCTGTGCACACGATGCTAATGCTCGTAGCGTATTGGTAAGGTGTGCAGTTCGTACGCGCTGCAACGCAAACACTATGGTAATTTATTTCAACCTTTGTTGTATTCCTAATATCTGTACCCGCCTTAACACTTGAATAATGTTGTCTTGTGATCTGCGCTAAACGAAGCAAAACAAACGTATATTCACTAGTCAACCAGCTTTTTTTCGTCTCACTAAGCTTTGCACTTACCTCAACAAACATATTATTATTGTATTTTTTCGTCGAAAGCAATCACTTTGCGGTTTGACATATTCAAAGAAAAAAAAAAAAAAAACTTTGTATAAGACCACGGATATTATTTTAATTTTAATGACCAACCGGTTTCGCTTTGCCTATGCGTAATCAGGGTACAAATACATAATACATAATACTTTAACGATGATTTACAAGCTTAAAAATAACATGCTCCCTAAATATCTGCAAAATAATATTATATATAATGCAAATATTCACAATTATCCTACGAGAAGTTGTCATGATTTTAGGCTTCCCAAAACGAATCTTGTGTGTACTCAAAACAGCGTGTTTTATAAAGGACAAAAACTTTTTAATAGTCTTCCAAATGCCTTAAAAGAAGCCTCAAGCCTTGGCACTTTTCGGAAGATTTGTGCTGAATATGTAAAAAAAAACCTATGATTATATGCTTTGTTCTATAATTATGAAATGTAAAAATGTTTTTTCTTACTAGATGGGTGAAAAAAATATTTGCATACATCTAAATAAAATTACAAAAACAAAACAAACAAATTAAACTAAACAAAAAATATTATACGAAGTGTGCGGTTATATGTACATTCTTTTTTATAATTTAAATGTTATTCTATCATTTTCTCATTGTTCTGTTATTTTATTTTATATTATATTTTGTTCTCCGTCTATATGCATTTACAACCCCACACTTTGTATTTTTGGTTAAGTTTAATTTTATATCTTGATGACACTTAGGCTAAGAAAACCGGTCGGTCATAAAAATTGAAAAAATATCCGTGGTCTTATACAAAGTTATTTTTTCATTTAATTAAATATGTCAAACCACAAAGTGATTGCTTTCCACGAAAATGTAACGTAATTGTTTTACCGAATTCCGTAGAACGTTCGCATCGTGCGTGTCGCGCAGGCATTAGGCAAGGCGTCATTCTTAACCATCTTTACAATAGACTGAATAGACGATTGTTTGCCATATCTTATATTCCGCAGTTCCGGACATGGACGAGTCAAAGCTGTGTGGCAAAATCCTCGTGGGCCTGTCGTGGGTGCTGGTGGGACTCACCATGCCGTTTTCATTTTTTCTCTGCTTCAAAGTGAGTAAGATACTTATTAAATACTAGTCGTGTAAATACGCTTATTGTGTCCCCAACAACACTTCTCCAGTAAATCGTTCTTGTATGGTACTTCCTGTTTAATGATGTTATCATTTTATGTGCGAACTCGCTTGGGTTTTTTGTAAAAAATGACGAGATAACTGAATTGTGTGTGTTATTTCGTTTGGGATATTGCAGTAGGTGAATATATCAAACACTTTAAAAATTAATTAATCTATCACATATCGTCGCTGGAAAGACAAAAGGGCTAAGCGACACTTTGGTCAAAAATTGGTTAAATATGCAGTTTTAATCAGTTCTTTTTTCTGCATCAAAAACTCTCTTTTATTCTAAAGACTTTTGCGGCGTTTCAGCCAACTAAAATATATTTTCCATTTGGGATACAAGTTCGGGACTTTTTTTTTTTAGCTTTTTGTCGCTTCGGGTAACTCAGTGAGAGTATTGACTTAGCCAAGTAAACTTTTTTTTCAAATCAAATAAGTTACTGAAGATTTATGAATTTCATTGTAAAAAAAAAACTTTAAGTGCTCTGGTGTAAACTTTCCAAAATCGCCCTTCAGCCCTTTTGCCTTTCCAGCGACGATCTGGTAACACTAACAGCGAACACAACCTTAAAATGGAATAATTTCGACGATGATGTGACTGTATTTTTTTGAGCCCATGCTTTGACCACATTTAGATGTAGTTGTAGTTTTTTTGGGAAGCGAAATTTTTGGTATTTTAAATGTAATCGGAAAGTTTCAATAATTATAATATATAACCTTTTTTGCTACATTTAACTCTGAACATCTTTTGAGATTTTGGTGAAATATTATGGCACATTGCAATATTTATGATGATACACAATCCTGCAACCAGCGAAATTCTATTTGCATTACTTTAACCACGGAGAAAATTATTTTCTGTGTAATTATTGCCTACCTGTATAATGCATAGGTACTAGGTACCCATCACTCTTATTTATGTGTATAGCAGATTACACGATAGATTATAATGAAAACTACATTTTTTTAATATTAAATAAATGTGTGTTATTTACTGTCGATATTAGATGCTTTTATTTGCGTTAAAATCGAGGTTTCATGTCGTCGCTGGAAAGGCAAAAGGGCTTAAATGATACTTTGGTAAAAATGAGTTAAATATGCGGTTACGATAATTGAATGCTCTGACTCTCGTTTAATTCTAAATACTTTTTTGGTCCTTCGGGCATCTAAAATATATTTACCATTTGGAAGAAGGCTTGACTCAAGCGACACAGGTTTGGCACTTTTTGAAGAATTTTGTCGCTTCAGGTAACACAGGTAGAGCATTGAATTACTTGAGTTAACTTGTTTTTCAAAATCTTACCAGGTACTGAAGACTTGAATGAATTTAATGAAACAAAAAAAAACTTTAAAGTCCTCTGGTGTAAACCGAAATGGCGCATCAGCCCTTTTGCCTCTCCGGTAACGATATCTGGATTTCCATGCAAAAAGGTGTTTCACTTGAAAATCAACTTTAATTTAGTTTAGTGCACTAAGATTGATATTTCTTTTAAAACAGCTTTTAAAATAAAGAAAACGTTTTTTTTGTGAAATTCTATCGTGCCACACTATGTATAAAATATTTAACGAATATTAATACTCGTATATCGATCAAACAATTGCAGCGAGCGACAGTCTTTGCAGGATGAAGTTATAAATAATATGAAGAAATCTATCGATTGAAATAATTACATTATTACTAGTATTAGTAGTATGCGGAATGGCTCCATTATCCAAGTTATTTGACCGGAAAAGTCGATGCATTATTAACGAGGGATCTTTGCAGGTGGTCCAAGAGTACGAGCGGGCGGTCATTTTTCGCCTAGGAAGGCTTTTGTCAGGCGGCGCCAAGGGACCAGGTATGTATTTATTATTCAGAACTTTTTACACAAACTTTATCGAATAGCTAACCATTTTTTAGGGAATTATTAAACGAAAATAATAAGCTTATTTCATCGTTCAGATGTGTAATTATAAAGTAATATAATGTTAAACATAAATACAAGCGTATAAAATGCTTCACTTAGTTATTTAAGCATCTTCTAAACCAACTTTAATAATATTTTCAAAGAAATTTTTACCTAAAACTCTTTTTCATTACACATACGTTTCAAAAACATTTCATTAAAAAAATACAAATACTGCAAAATAAAGCAATGAGAACAATACTAAAGCGTAACATATACACACGGATTAAAGATATATTAAAAGAGCTTAATTTTATGATGGTAAAGCAAACAATATATTTTAATGTATATTTTCATACATAAAATTATTATAGGGATGATGTCTAAGGAATTTAAAGGTAGGATACATTATTATTATGAGATACACGGATATGAGACGAGAAATGCAAAATTAATTATATTGCCAACAAGGAAAAAATCAAGCACACAGAAATCTCTCATTTACCGGGCCGTCCAACTATACGAGTATAATAAAATTCCATCAGATATAACTACAATAGACAATATTCGTCAATTTAGAAAATAATTAAGAAAATTTATTTTCCATAACCATTAATGTTGGTATATTGTATGTTCATTTTGTTGTAACCCGATATATATAAATATATATTATTTTATGTTTCTAAAATGTCATCAGAAAATATGTTTGAAAAAAAATCATGTCTGTATGTACATTAAATCTTTTATATTAGAACACACAATGATGTGATCTAACTTAAGATAAATAAATAAATACATACTGATTAGTTAACAAACATTTTGACGTTAGAGGTTTCTTAGATTAGTTTTGTGCTTTTGTAGACTCTTTTTTCATTTGGGTAAAATTATTTAATAATAAATAGAAATGAACACGCAAACAAAACTAACATTATTATTAGTTATTATTAATTAAAATTGTGAGAGTAGGATAAAGTGTAGAAACCAGAAGTGTGTTGTGGACATGTATGGATTTTGATTTAATTTTTTCAATTACCGAATTTCTTTCTCGAACAGATAATCAATTTCATCGGCCTGTCTGGGAAATAGGAGTCGAAAGATTTTAAATACATTGGCGGTATCAGTTTTATTTCAAATCGGTGTGGATAGTTAATTTATTTGTACTTTACAAAAATAATAACATGAATTTACCCCTGTTGTTTTTTAAAGTAAATATCGCACAAGAGTTCCAACTGCTCACAACCGGTGGAACTATGCCATCCCCAATTGGGTTATGTGGGTTATGTGTATGAGAGGCTAAAGGTAGTGGGGAGGGAAATGAGATGGGGAAGATTAAGGTTTGGAAGTACCTGGCTATTCAGATCTGGTCACCAAACACGGCTAAAGCCATTTCAAGCAACCTTTCGATTCTGAATGGTGGTCTTTCACCAGGGCGATATTTAGAGTATCTACCACTCTGGAACATGCCGCAAATATACAATATATTATTTTATATTAATTCAATTTAAATAACACATATTGTTGATTTGAACCCGCGACCTCTTTATCGGTGTACTTAATGAATCTTTTTTAAAATATTTTTTTTTAAATATGAATACCGCACAAGAGTCTCAACTGCTCCCAACCATCTAGAGCCAGTGAGATTATGATGGCATCCCCAAATAGGGTATGTTGTGAGGCTGAAGGTAGTGGGGAGGAGAAGGAGTTTGGGAAGAGGAACGTTGGGAAGTACCTTGCTATTCAGATCTGGTCACCAAACCTACACCTACACCTACTATACAACACTATGTTAGTAATGCTTTTAATGTGATTTTTATCATGCCTTTATATACGTAGGTAGATAATTGATGTTATCAGCCGAAAAGTTTCGTTTAATCGTTTCTCTGTATTTTTATTTTTTACGTATTTTTTTTACGGAATTACGATTTGAAATGATTTTTTGGACATCAGTAACGCGCTCCTTAAAATATTATTTTTTTCCTTGGGGTAAAAAAAATTGAAGAACCTGAATACGTGATATGACCCAAGTACTGTTGTACGTAGTCCCGCATGTAGTGACCGTGTGATTAACTGTCGTATGTCCTATGTATCCGTGTCCCACGTCCTGGGCACGAGTTCCGAGCCGGTTGGAACTACTTAGCTTGGACTGTCCTACATATCGATTTGTGGTCTTTCGGTGACGTATTATACATTTAGGCCGAGCAAAGTGTGTGTGTGTACTCAATCATACAATGACAGGAGAATGTGCTTAATGACCACAAGGCAACCACGTACCTACTTACTCATGTATTTTATGTACAATGTACAAATTACATGTCACCTTTGAAACAAACTTTGAAAATTCATAATTTTTACTAATTTTATAGTGAATACCGGTCAAGAGTGCCAACTGCTCTCAGCCAGTGAGATTATGACATCCCCAATCGGGGTGTGTTGTGAGGTTGAAGGTAGTAGGAAGGGGAAGGAGTTAGGAAAGGAGATGGGGAAGGAGATGGGGAAGAGGAAGGTTGGGTATTACCTGGCTATTCAGATCTGGTCGCCAAACGCAGATTAAGCCATTTCTTAGAGTATTATCTACCACTCTTTTTTCAACGATTCTTTTCTTGTGTAACAACAAAGAACAAAACAGGTTTCAAATTCTCCAAAATAGAGCAATGAGAATTATACTCAGGCGAAAGAGATACTCAAAAGTAACTAAAATGTCAGAGGAACTAAATTGGCTAACAGTAAAACAGATGCTAACATTGATGTTTATACATAAAATGAAGAACAACTTGTTACCAAAATATTTTTCTGACAAAATTATCTACAATGTTGATATTCACAAATATAATACAAGGGCATGCAAAGAAATTAGACTACCAGAAAAACATAAAGCCATCACACAAAATAGCTTACTATATAAAGGGATGAAATCTTAAAATGCACTGCCGGAAACCATCAAAATTATGCCTATCAATAAATTCAAAATAGCCCGTAAAAATTATTTAAAATGCATATTAATCAAAATAATAAGTAGTATATAAGTTAAAATATTAAAATTTAAAAAGAAAACGAAATAATTAGCTACTTGTAAACTTTAATACACAAAGTAACTGATATAACATAAATAAAACTAAAAAAAACTCTAAAAACGTGTCGCAAATATACCATATATTATTTTATATGAATCTAACTCTGAAATGACACATATTAATTGAATAACATTTATTTGCGCCGTTGTTGAACCCGCGACCTGGATTCGTAGTCGAGCGTCATAACCACTCGACCACGGAGGTTGTCCTACATCCATAGTGTTGTCAAACAATCCGTAATATTGTTTAATCAAACATTCACTACGAATGTATGGGAAATCTAAATTGTACTGATTTACATACTTATCTGTGCAGGCGACCATTAGAGAAATTTAAACATTAACAAATGTTTGAACAGGTAACAATTCTAAAGATATAAAATGATATCACAAAAGGAAGTTTAATTAATTCCCTTATTTTTGGTTAAAATTGATCACACTTTATAAAGATAAATAAATTCACATTTTAGTAGGAAGCAATCACTGTGTGGTTTAACATATTTAAAGTAATTAATAAATAACTTTGTACAAGACCACGAATATTATTTTCATTTTCACGACCGACCGGTTTCGCTTAAGAATCATCAGGGTACAAAATTAAACCAAACAAAAAATACAAAGTGTGCAGTTATATATGCATACAGAGGGAGAAAAAAAATAGCAAACAATGAGAAAACAATAGAATAAAATTCAAACTATAACAAAGGAACAGAGAGAAAGAGACAGATGATATAAATTAAAAGAGACAAAACGTATATATTCACTGTCTTATACAAAGTTATTTTATCATTTCTTTATAAATAATATCATTTGCTGTCTGGGTCCTTCTTAGACGTAAATTAAATACATCAGTTTTATTTCATATCGGTATAGATGTCGCTTTTTCATTTCACCCAAAAACCCACAAAAGCATTGAGGGAACAATTCATAAGTCCACTGTATCCGACCATACATTATTTAAACGTAGAAGGCGAGTATTAAAAAAAACCTCAATTATATATAACATCATTATAACCATAATGTTTGAAAAATTATTTGAATAATGGTGAGAAGTAATACTAAAACTATACTGTATTAGTACAAACCCATACTATCAATGATTTTAAATAGTGGGTACCTACTTTAAAGCAAAGGACAACCAACACGAGCTGCACGCCATCTAGACATTGGCTTCATTATTTAACTTACAATAGATTCAACAATAGTTTTCCACCGAAAAACAGTTATATGATTGGTACCACACATACCTACCATTAATACAAATGTAACCATTTACATTTTTTAATTAACCTCGTGTCGTTTTCCATTAAAATCATTTAAACACAGGTGTTTTTATAGATAAAGCTTTCTAATAATGAAATATATCTATTAAAAAATACGAAAATGGAAACAGTGTGTGTAAATGTATTATTTACGCGTAATTGTGAGGCGAGAAGATAGAATTCCTCATCAGACCTTTGTCTTAATTGGGATTAATTAAGGCGCTAAGTGCCAAAAACTGCTTGTAGTAGATACAAAATACTAATTTGTTAAATAAAATTATATGTAGCACACATTTTGATTTATTTTTTATAAATAGCAATCTTGACAGTTTCTATTATTTAAAAACTTAAATAAATTTCGCATTTCTTTAAAATAAAATAATGTAATTAAATGTCAGCTTCGATTTTTTTGGCACATGGCGCCAAATTACATAATACGAGTTTTCTTATCATCTGTGGCCGCCATTTTTTTTTATAAGTGTTTCGAGTTTTAATTGAAAATAATTAAAAAGTTATAATAACAGATTTTAAATGTTTTTTTTTTAAGTTGACAGATTTGTAAAGTAAATTTAGTGTTTTAAACGTCTTTTCATACACCCTTGTAGTTATTAGTTGTAAATATAAATCGGTTGCAAAATACTTTTTCTTTGTTGATAATCTTAATTACTGGATATGAGCAGAGGATTAACGTAGATGTTAGGAAGAAAATATTTGACGCACAAGTGAATGGTAGAAGTGGGGTACACCCAGGTAGACAGCATAGTCAAGAGAATCAAATACTTCGGTCAAGTAAGTCAGGTTACGTCGAGTGTTGAAATTATTGATAAGTTTGTATGCGACGATTCATGAATGTGAATAGAGCAAGCAGTGTGTAGGCAGAGGTGTGTGGTCTCCAATTCTTCCTGCCTACCCTTGTTAGTTAGTTAATCGTAATTATATGAAAAAGTCGTTGCTCTCTACTAACGGCTTAATATACAATCTATAAAACTAATTCTATTGAATATTGAGTATTTTCTCAGTCATCGCCTACTAACCAGTTTTATTACAAACACGTGTATTCGATTGAAACTTAACTTCGATGAATATACCAACGTAAAACACATACGTATACATATATTATGTATGCCTTTCTCAGCTCCGTTGTTGGATTGCTAAGTGAAATTGACATTTAATATTCTGTACCCAATAACTCTACACCGTTCCTAGGCTATGTTAATATTGAGTCTTAGTAGGTTTTAAATGGGTCGTTAGATAAAATGATAAGCTCTTCGACAAACAATACAAGGTTTATATTAGCTTACATTGGCATTATAGATTTTCCTGCACGTATAAATGCAAATTCAAGCTATGAAAAGTGATAAAATAAAAAATTCAGACATTCTCAAATGAATTGATGATTATTAAATATCTTTTGATTCTATTCAAAACCTCTGTGAGGTAGCGGTAAGCTCCGTGCCTCTAGGCCTAGAGGTTGCGGGTTCAAAATCCGGGGAGGATTTTTTTCTTCATTTATATAAGCTTTCGATAGATTTTTTTTTAAATTTTACAATTTAGAACCTGGTCAGAATGTGAAATTGTATTTTTTAGTGGCGCATGAAAATATAATTGATTTTCTTTTCAGGTATATTTTTTATCCTACCGTGCATTGACGCTTATGCAAGGGTTGATCTTAGGACTAGAACTTATGATGTCCCACCACAAGAGGTAAGGAATAAAATATACCTAAATTAAAGGATACTCACTATTTAAAAATTCTCAAATCAGACTTCTGAGGTGAATGCATTGAAGCTTTCTGCGATACTCTAAAAATACACCCTACTTTTAAGGCAATTGATATTACCATTATGACGAATCGTTACATGCCGATATTGTCAAATATAATTTTTCTGATTTGTCACGGTTGATATCTTGCACTGGCGTGCATTGCTATAGGACCAAAGGTAAGCTGTTTGTAGGTTTTCAAGTTCAAGTATGAATTTTATTGTGTGTTGAATGTTAGAAAATTTCACAAAACATCTCGATTATTGTGGCTCACTAAACAAATGCGCGTGCTAATTCCTTGCCCATGTGTACTTAATATTATGTATTATAGTTAAATTTGCCAACCTATTTAAGACATTTCACTTATCAATCATTCAAGGTTTCCGGGCATTTTGATTGCTTTGTTTTTAGCGAAAATGCTTACATTAAGTTACCCGAAGTAATAAAAAGTCGCACACTTGTGTCGTTTGAGTCGAGCCTTTTCCCAAATGATACATGTATTTTAGATGGCTGAAGCGCTACAAAAGTCTTCAGAATCAAACGAGAGTAGAGAAAAAAACTGATAAAAACTGATTAAGTGTCGCTTAAGCCCTTTTGCCTCTCCGACAAATCATGTCTCTATACGTCCATTTTTAAAACGTTCATTGCTTACTAAAATTCGTACATACTCGTATTAATGCCATATAAATGACTGATTAATTCAAACAGACAAACAGTGACGGGTTTCCCTGCGTCCTTTGGAATGACTCAAAATCACATGGCTGCGTCTGTTTTAGATCGGTTCAAAACAAAGAGGCGACACAACGCGCGTGGTGCGTTGTGCGCATACCGGTCGAACGGCTGTCAACGTGTAACGCGCGGTGTCATCAATGAACGTGTTAAGTCGCAACACTCGCAACTGGGTGAAATTCCATTAAATTGAACTATAATAGAAAAGCGATTATTTTTCGACTTTCCAGGTTCTGACAAAAGACAGCGTGACCGTGTCCGTCGACGCCGTGGTGTACTACCGCGTGTCCAACGCCACCGTGTCCATCGCCAACGTGGAGAACGCGCACCACTCCACGCGGCTGCTGGCGCAGACCACGCTGCGCAACACCATGGGCACGCGGCCTCTGCACGAGATCCTCAGCGAGCGCGAGACAATCTCGGGCACGATGCAGGCCTCTCTCGACGAGGCCACCGACGCCTGGGGCATTAAAGTCGAGAGGGTCGAGATGTGAGTTCGTTCATTATTTTCCAATATATTTACTAAATCTTCTTCCAAACTTGATTGGACATTTTTAAATTCTGAAACACGTTTTTTTTTCAAACATTTACAACCTCAGAGCAAAAATATAGAGAAACATTGTAGTCGGGATTGTTGATTTTTTCCTGACTCGGGCGTGGCTAGGGTTTTAATGGACACACCACTTTACATCCATTCAAAGCACATGTCGACATAATGTTTTGTTTATTTGTCTAACCACTTTCTTTCACAGTATTGTTATCAACAAAAATACACGATGTAACCTCAAAAACCGTTGAGTTATGTCGCATAACAAAACGTAGTGGTCGGAGTCACCGGAGACGCGGGAGACGGAAAAAATACTTACATACCTAAAAATGGTGCGATATTATGTGACAACTTGTCTTGTCCCTTTCTCACGGCTTACGTTTCACGGTGATTTATCGTAAATTTAAATAGGTTGGGTAAAAACATGTAGCTCTCTCTCTCTCCATATAAGAGTATATACTTAATCCAAGTTTACAACACCTCACAACTTCCTTATTCAGGCAAAAGTCACCAACCCCCAGCACAGTTTTGAGAAACCGCGATTTTAAAGATATGACGTGAAGGTAAAATCATATCTGTATGTATTCAAAGTTTATATATTATATTAGTATGAATTTTTAAGTTTTATCTACCTCATCTTTTCTCAACCTTTTTAGTGCCACGATCCCTTAAAAGCCTAAAAATAGTATTAAAAGCCTTACGTCCCCCTTACTGTATATTTCAACGTTTATCAAAATTTTACGTTATTAACGTGAAAAATAATGTATTTACACTTGCCACGAATAACATTTGCCACTAACTTCTTACGTGTGCGAAAAAGGCTACTTGCATTTGGTGGCTTTTAAAACTAAATATAGACATCGTATACTAATATATTAAAATAAAGTGATAGTATAATACTATTACTTTTTCATAATTTACTTATGTGTGTGTTTAAATGTTGATCCACGAATGGAAAATCTATTATTTATTTTTATTGATATCTTGCTACCATACATAGCAATCCCGATGAGTTATAAAAACTTACTCAACCGTCGCATTAATGAATTGATTAACCCATCTTTATTTATTCGAAAGTAGGTAGAGGTAGCACTTTATTATTGTAATTTAAATTTATTGTTATTCTATTGTTCTGTTGATTTTAATAATACAAAATTTTGAACTTCATTTAACTGTTTTTTTTATTTTTATTTAAGACCTGACCGGTTTCACCTTATGACGGGCATATTCAGACTGTTACAATTTTTAATAAGTATATGGTATAAATACTATTAGGTCCGGAATGGACGCTTATTGAGTCTATCTCATAGTGGACATCTGTGACTTTAGTTTTTGTTTTATGCCATAAAACAAAACATTAAGTCACGGTCTGAAGATGCCCGTCATAGGGTGAAACCGGTCAGGTCTTAAATAAAAAAAATAATAAAATAAAGTTAAAAAAATGGTTTTATAAAAAATCACTAAAATGGAGTTCCACAACGAATTAACGGTTTCAAAATTAGAAATGTTGCTCTGTTATTTTATTTTGTATTTTGTTCTCCCTCTGTGTGTATATATAACCGCACACGTTGTATTTTTTGTTTAGTTTAATTTTGTACCCTGATGATGCTTAGGCTAAGCGAAACCGGTTGGTCATAAAAAAAAATTATATCCGTGGTCTCATACAAAGTTATTTTTTAATTACTATAAGAGTATTCTTCGTATACGTGACTATTTTTTTGACAAATTGCAAACCCCCGGTTGAAAAACAATAATACTAGATAGACTTTGAATGCATTAAATAATATTTTTTTTTTAAACTAAGAGACATCTTAGTGGTATATTTTGGGTTTGGAAATATTTAACGACATTGGGACTAGGTTTTAACGACACATACAACATTATCTTAAAAGGTTACGCTTTGGTAAATTACATTGGCTGTCTCCTTTGAGTAATTCTTCCCTCAATTAATTAATAAAAAAAACTTCTTACAGGCTTTATTACTTATAACCATTGTTTTTTATTATTATAATCAATCACTGTCGATAAGTATCACCCAAAATAAAAAGTTTTCTATTTTATATCGTTAGACGTTTTATAAAAAATCCCAATTATAATTTTAAAATATTTATACCCAACTTTAGCAGTTCTTTCATTATATCTATTGTGGTGACCCAATAAAATACAAGTTACGTATTTTTACACATTAAAAAAAAAAATTCTTTACGACAGGTAATCATAGTAAAATGATTTTATTTATTAATTAGAAGGTACTAAAAAATATATATATAAAAAAGAATAACGACTGATGTTCATCGGTCGATGAATAATTAAATAGTTATACAAATATTGGTATTGCGTCATTCTACCCATTAAGCCACCTCACTACGTAAGTTCCTATTAATACCATGACATAATTGAACTTATTTGAGTTTACAGTTTTATGAACAAGGAGTGGAAAGCCAAATAAATTGAAATTTAAGTGCCAAGTATTATAATTTCAGTATTACAAATGGGTAAAAGGCACGGACATTCGTTTGTGAGGTAATTAATACATACATTTATGGTGTATAACTAAATAGATATTGCTATTGGAATAAATAACACATTAGGTACATATTTTTAGATTTTTTGAGCAAATAGAGATGTTAAATTGGTTGGGCGTTGGTTAGGAAGGCATGAGTCAAAACGTCACGGTAAAGAAATATTTAAAGAGTGCCTGCATTTCATTTTTTTTAAAATTAACCACTGACTTTGGTCTATTAAAATTTGAGTTTACCCTTTTACAATATTTAAAGTGACAAATATATTTCAAACCGGAAGGTTCAGGTAGGTAATAAGGGTAGGGTAAGATTAAGTTAAGAATTTTAACATGAATCTCGATTTTATGTACACTATTTTCAATTGAAAATGTCATCTAATGTTCTAGATTACTGACAGTTTAGAAAATATCGACAATGCAAGAAGAAAAAAATTAAAAGCTTATTTATCGTAGAACCTATTTGGAAATGTAACATTCTCTAAAGGTATATTACCAAATATAGTACGTAACTCAAAACACCCTATTTTTTACTTATTGTAGTCGAGTTGCGTGAGTACGGAATTTCGGTACCTTTTATTATGGAAATAAAAATATTTGATTATATATGGCACCGTTTTTTGTAAAAAATCACCTCAAGGGTGCTGTAAAAATCTTAATTCCTAGGCTCCATTCATTGATATTCATGATTATACATTTCTCAAATAAAACGATCGTTTAAGTTGGTAAAATAGATGGTCACAACATAGATATATACTCGTATATAATTAGATACGACGCTAGGCGCTCAAGTGGCTTCAGTATAATGGGGTCTCAGAAATCACACCTCTGCAGGCCCAACAGTTAAAAACAAGCAGCTGTTGACAGATGATGTTTTGCTAGCCAAACGAGTCTTCCCTAAAATGTTGTTATAGATACAGCCAAATCTGAGAAATTTCCAAAATGTATGGTAAATCCAACGGAGGTTCTCTACCTAGGAAATAATGTTTTAATTCCGTTAAAAAAACTACTAATTAAGCGAGAATAATATATATTTTAAATATGTTATTCGCAAAACACAAATGCACTATTATAACTGTCACGTGATAATCAAGAGACGTTTAGACGGTGTTCGTAAACTGCCAAAAATAGCTGAACGCGAGTGTCCCTTCCCCGCGTCACAACCCCCTCCGCTAAAACTAAATGGAACATGATTTGAAGTCGCGTCTATATGGGCTTGACTTTTCCATGATATACCTGTATGGGTTACAATGTGTAGACGGAGAATGTAACATGATTGCTATATACTGTACCTGTCTGTGTTCGCAGCAAGGACGTGCGCCTGCCCGTGCAACTGCAGCGCGCCATGGCAACCGAGGCGGAGGCGGCCCGCGAGGCGCGCGCCAAGGTCATCGCGGCGGAGGGCGAGCAGAAGGCGTCGCGCGCGCTCCGGGAGGCCTCCGAGATCATCAGGGACTCCCCGGCCGCGCTACAGCTCAGATATCTTCAGGTAATTTGCCCGTAATTAGAGGAGTGCTCGTTGACCGTTGGAATGCCGGATTCCCGCAAGGTACAACTTCTCTCATGGTGACTGTAATTTCGTAATAATTCACTTGTTTTACTAAATGACGTCTTTCTCAATTCTGTGTGCGATAGGAAGAATGGAATGAGTACAAAATCAAGTTTTTAGTTACTTATGCAGAATTTTTTTCTTAGATACATATCTAGGAAGGAAAAAACGAATAAAAACGAGTCAAAAAAATAAACAATGTGCGATTCTTTTTTGAAAAGGACATAATTACAGACAAAAAATCAAAATTCCTAAATTTTGTTTTGGCTCTCCTGAAAACCTGCGTTTATTGACTCATTCCGTTCTTCCTTTCGCACACAGAATTCTGCTCTTCTAAGATAATGTGTTTTTTTTATTGCACAAGTGTTTTTTTTTTTGGAAAGAGACTTATATTCGGAGAATTGGTTTTTTCTCCCTCGTGTCATCAAAAAAAGTTTTTTTAAGAAATGTGATTTTTATCGTATTTTAGTGTGGTTAAATATATATCCAAATAAAAGTAAAATTGCATAAAGTATTCCTTTCAATACAAACAGTAATGTTAGTTTGAAAATCGTTTTTTTTTCAGTCGTACTGACGTAAGCAAACTTCAAATATTTGTTACTCGACTTGTGCCGAACTATGCAAAATATCTCAATGGATGGATTATTTTGTTGAAAAGCGATTACGGTTTATTTAAATATGTGAACAACAGGTTTTAATGGATGAAACGTTTGAAAAGATAATGATAAATGCCCGGGTTCTAAAGAACAATCCGGTATATTGGATGTTAATTATACCCACTGAATATAAACACCGATAGAAGTGTGTTTTGTGGGGTTTAAAGTACGAGCTACCATTATTATTCACATGTGTATTTGAAATAAAACTAATGTGGTGCTACGCTTCAATGTAATATTGATATATTGTATTTTTTTACTATCTGAAGTGCAAATAAGTTTTCTCCTAGTGTTTAAAAAAAATAAAAAATTGTGACTCATTCCCGACACTTCAACTAATGTATTGTTACACCTAATTTTTCTCAAATTATGTGAATCTTCTAATTATGAATACATGGTTTGTCGTACTGCTATACTATATATATATAATCATTATTATGTATCCTCGTATCTGTTGATTTTGCTGTAATTATGTACTCCTCAAAATCTCCCCATGTACAAATATTGTCAATACGTACCTGCTTAAGAACTAAAAAAGTAGTTTAGCAGTATTTTAATGTTATAAAATAAATTAAACTAAAAACTAACAAATAAGAAATAATTAGAATGAAAGCCTAAAAGACTAGCCTTTTTCAAAATACAACCTT
This sequence comes from Drusus annulatus, assembly GCA_022651775.1. Lineage (NCBI taxonomy): Eukaryota > Metazoa > Arthropoda > Insecta > Trichoptera > Limnephilidae > Drusus > Drusus annulatus. Next base: position 17,620 of record JAGWCC010001658.1, read on the forward strand.
CTTGCTGTTAGTCAGTAAGTAGTAAAAAATTACCAACGCTAAAAAAAACAGAAATCAAAGTAATTTGAGAGCTGAAAACTCTAAAAACTCTTCGTATTTATAATTATAATAAGATGTACTTATTCTTTGTTTTCTGGTAAAAAATATTGACACCTGAATTTACTTAATTTAATAAGGCCACAGGTTGGTCGACAGGATATTGAATAGGTAATTTGATAAATAAAATAAATAAATATGGAACATTTATAATGGTTGCTTTTTGTGTAAATTGTCTTGAAATTCATAATAAACACTAATAAATACAATCTTAAATAATTTTTACCAGGGTAAACTTCAAAGGTGATATTTCATTATTTTATTGAAATATTAAACTTTATAAAATACAAAAAAATATTAAATAACATCTATGTTGGCCTTACTTTAGTAAAGTTCCGGAAGTAATTTATGTACCACATGTCATCGGAATATTCTTTAATACCTCAAATATTATCCCTTTTAATATTCCGTAAACATTTTAAAAACACCTATATAGAAATGTTTTAGTTTTCAAATAAGGTTAATAATTTATTATTTTTTCTTTCAGACCCTCAACACGATTTCTGCTGAAAAGAATTCCACCATAATATTCCCGTTGCCGATTGATATAATCACTTACTTTATAAAGGCTAAGGAAGCGTCGACTAGTCGCCAAAATAATAACTAAGAAATGTAAATGTAATATTATTTCTAATTTTGAAATTGGTAATTCTTGGTGGAAAAAACATAACATGGTCTTGTCGAATCCACATAATTTTAATTGCAAATATTCTGATACAATCATTACTAGAGCACATGGTTAAAAAATATTACCTATATATAGCTTCTTCGGAAAAGAATATGGCAAAAAATAGTATTCAACTCCCTTTTTTTGGTTAAAGCCAATTAGTTTAATTAGGGTGAATTTAATTAATTATTTAATCGGCCTTGAAAAAAATGCAACATAAATACTTAACTAATATAATCAAATCTGTTGAAGCAGGTACGGGTTTTGGCCTTCTAAAAGATAAAATGATATTTTTGAAAAAGTCGTACATTGCTCTTGGCATGGCATGCCCTTTTGAGATCAAATTTTATACTCGTTCGACGGTTATATCCAAAACTATTTGCCCTTAACCAAAACTGAAGTGATTCATTCAAAGTAATACTAATTTAAATGTTCCATTGGGTTGCTAATTTTAATAAACCGTTATTTTAGTTCTGGATGATCATTATATGACATAGTCACAACTATTAAAAGTATGAATCTAAATATTACCATCGTAACATTTTAAAAACATAATTCAATTTAACATCAAACAAAATTAGTAGCAAATATAATTTACGATTGTTTTATATCAAATAACTGGACTTTTATGAGTTAAAATAATAAACTGTACAATTCATGGTTTTTAAAGGTTTATGATTTAACTAAGGTAATATAACCGCCATGTTTTTTTTATAATGGAATTTTGTACAATTTTTCATCAAACATTAAACAAGACCGCACCTGTGTGTATTGCCTTTATAAAAAAATGCAGTGCTGGAATCAGACTACATTTATATCGCATGAGATTTTTCTTTTGTGAAACGTTTTCATTTCTCGGTGGCTTTATCCTAAAGCTTTGTGTAACTTTTATACTTTATACGCGATATATTCAAGAGACTGTACTTCCCCGCACCCCTAGTATTGAAACCCATTATTACACCCTTATGTACTCATACTTGTACTTCTCAACGTTCCTTTCCCTCGTTTCCTTTCCCCTCACCTGCCCACTCCCTTCAGCTTCACAACAATTGGGGATGCCCCAATCCGACTGGCTTCAGAAGTTAGGTCCCACGGTTTACGGTATTGACATAAAAAAACCAATACATTTTTTTCTGTTATTTTAGGTCAAAATATTGCTAGTGCAAAAACAGTTTGAAGCTTTTAAATATCCCTGAAAATCGATAAACAATAATTTCTGGTTTGGGGGAAAATTGACATTTTGTGACAAGTTTGTCAATGAAATAACACTAATCACAAAATGTCTTATAATATTGACATATAACCATAGATAATTATGTTTGCATGTGGGCGGTAATTAGGCGTGGAACGACCTTGTATGTACATTAAGTTACTGTATGTTTAATGTATTCAAAGTATGATGTATGACAAATTATTTAAATACCTATAATTTTTCCACTTTACATTTTCCTAGTCACAGGTGTAAGTGATAATACTAGTCAAATTTTATTATAAGGTTTTATGAAAAAATGTAGCTTGTATAATAAAGTGCCTTTGTATTGTGCCCCCACTAATGTACTCGAGTACTCTTTTAGGATTTTAAAGATCTTGATGTTGTAAACAATTACCATTTTAGAAAATTAAACAAAAATCATGAGATAAATCACATATTATGTAGAACTATTTTAAAGAGACTCAGAATCTTGAAAACGTCTCGTAAAAAATATTTGGACTGATTTCGTTTTTGATTTATAAAAAAACTATTAGTGAATTGCCAAATAAAATTTCGTTTGGAATAATGTAATTGATAAAAAATATTTATTGGTGTTAATAAATAATATTGGAAAAAGTTATTTTTACCAACCTTTTTTATATTGGCCAACCCAAACACCTTTTGAGATTTATTAAAATTCCTAAATTGAAATGTTTTTTTGTGGAAAATTCACGATGCCAGTTTATTTACTTATTTTTATATAAACGGACCATTATCTAACAACAAAAAACACACAACACGAAATGAGAAATAAAGAGCAACAGAGAAAGAACAGCACATGCATAATATTTGAATGAAGCAATGACAAAAATATACATTCGATTGAAATGAATATTCGAGTAAAAGCCCTGCACAAGGTTTTGGTAGAGTCAATGATGTTAGACATAATCAATTTATACTAAAGTATTCTTCGAAGATTATTATCGTAAAGAATGACAAAAATCATTTGGATTATTGTAAAAAATTTCAAGACTATGGCTTAAATTAACATGTCTCGATATTCGGGAGAGTGGAGAAAGAATTATGACCCATAATTAGTAGAGTTATGATTGAGGAACAGCAAATCATGTTTTCTGAGTCCACGGCAATGAATGTTGAACTGGATGCGTTGCAACAAAGAATATAATTAATTATTTAAAAAATGAAAATTTTATCAAAGTTTTTCCTACGCTTTTTCACTATCGCACGATTCGAGAATTTTTGGTTTAGATTTTTATCAATGTGCAAAAAAAACATTACAGTATTTTGCATTCTTGCATTGCTAGTTTGAAGGAATTGAAACATTTGATGAAACATTTTTCACTTTCTTAATGAGGTTTGACGTGACTGGATTAGAGTATAGGAATATATTTTTACCAGTATCTTGGTTACATTGAATTTTTTCGAATTAATAATTTACATTAGGTTTTTGGTGACACATCATATATATATATAGTTGACACATCATATATATATATATATGATGTGTCAACTATATATATCTCTCAAATCTCAGAGACAAGTAGAAGTTGACCGGTTAGTAGCTGAGTAGACAACGTGTCGGATTTCCACCCGAGGATCGTGGGTTTAATTCCTCTGCTAGGTAAGTCCTCCACCATCGCATTATTATACGTGACCAGAAAATGTTTGTCTTTCTTAAAAAAAAATAACAAAAAAATCATCACTGCTGTCTTTTCGCATTACGAAATATATTCAATATGCATTAGTTATTCCTATTAGGAGGTCAAAAACAATGGACATCGTCGCAAATTTCAACCAAGCCCAGATCAATTAATTGACTTGTTAATGATTACGGATTAGACTCACAAGCGACCCACCAGAGAGGCTCCGCAAATAAATTGGCTCTTTATAAATGGAGTCAGGCCCCTTGGGAGGATAATTTATACATTTATTTGTCACAGCCAGTACTGGGCGTTGACGAGAATTCTAAACATCTCCACCGCCGCTATCGTTGGCAATTGTTGACTATAATTGTTGGAAATAACGCCAACGTTGACGCGACGATATGTTGGGAGTGCTATTTTACAAAAGCTAAATATTAATTGTCATCGGCAAATTCACTTGACGCTAGGCGCTACGTATCGATCGTTTCAAATAAGAGAATCTACAAAGACGTCTAGTAGGGAGGTATACAACCAAAATATCATTCAAAATTTCGCATAATATCGTTCACGATGTATGCACTCTTAAAACTTTTTGTTTATTTGTGCTAAAGCTAAACCAATAGGTACGTACTCAGTGAGTGTTGAGATTACGTTGGGTCCTAATAATAATAATGCCTTGTTGAAACAGTTGGATCGTTGGGGCCGTTTAGACCATTGGGGCTATTATTTTTCAACGCAACAGCTATATATTGCTGGCCACCGGTAGATTCGCTTGACGCTAGGCGCTAGATATCGGCCGTTTTGGATAGGAAAATCCACAAAGACTTCTAGCACTGAGGTATAAAAGCAAAATATCATTCAAAATCACGCATAATATCGTTCACAAAGTATACACTCTTACACCTTTTGTTTATTTGACGCTAAAGCCAAAACAATAAGTACACACTCCGTGAGTGTTGAGACTGCGTTCTCTTGAATAATATTCGTATGCAGCTAATGATATCCAACTGTTGACGTTACATTTCGTTAATAGCGTTGGACGTTGATGGCTGTGATTTCCAACGGCTAGTTAAATTTTACCACAGTGTACACACACCTTAATCCTCCGAGACCTACATTGATTCAAACAACGCCACTTTCAAGACCTCATCATTGATTAAATACATATTTCAAAATAAATTGAGTCTCCAACTTTTTATATTATATTTAGCCTCCCTGCGAATATTTTTCAGAACAAAAGTAACAATTCATCTCCCACAAGCAGATTTTAAGTAATTTTCCAAATCTCCCATTTCATTTTTCTCATTTATTCTTCTTATTTAGATTAGGGCTATGAAAATATTTCGATATGGTGTTTAGCCACTGAAGAGGTAAACCGATAGATGTATTTTGTGGGCGTGTCTGTGTGCCAAAAGTAAGGTCAATTTTATCTTATTTCTATTTCCGATACAATCCAAAACAAAAGTACATTAAATTTTACTTTTGAAATAATAAATTGATCAAATATTTAAATAATATTAATAATCAACAACACAAATATGAAACAAAAAAGCCAGAAAATAAAAAGACAATGGTCAAAACCAAGACACAATATTGAAAAAAATATATCAATAATCTTCGGTGAAAAATATGAGATCGATTGAAAATGTCGGTTTCTAATAAGATCCCGATGGCTGAGTTGGTCGAAGCGTTCCTTCCAGATAGAGTAGAGAATCCGAGTTTGAGTCTCGGTTGTGACTATTTTTTTTATTTATTTCTCGCCTTTCCTGTTTCATATTTGTATTGTTGATTATTGATTTATTTACTGTAGAAAAATAAGCATTAATGCTTTAAAGTTAATTCTCTTAAGTATTTTGCGTATTTAGTGTACTTCATAGGTAGTATAATTGTAATTAATAATAACTAACCTTTAACCTACACCTACAAATATTCAACTATCATCCTCAACTTGACATTGGCTAGAACACTCCTGCAGGGTGAGAAGCCATAAAAAAAGATCTACATTTCCAATTATAGATTTTTTTTTTGAATAGAAAATCAGTTTCCTTAGACTGTTTGGGGTCTAGGAGTCTAAAGTTATGTAAATTGGCAACATTAGTTTTCTTTAAGTTTCAGCACTCATAAATGGCGCTCAAAGTCACTTTGTAGCATTCCAATACAAGCAATGCTACAAATGATTTATCTGCAAAATTTCTATGGGTAGTTAGGAAAATGTCAAAGGTTTGCAGTGTTTTTTTTTTTAAAGCTGAAATCTTTTAAATTCTATGAAATATATTAATATGTCGGAAAAAGTGCAGTTCGAAAAGCAGCTATGGCATTTTCAACGATTTACATAAAACTTCAGCTTGCATTTCATAAAAAATTTGAAAGATTACAGCTTAAGAATTGTATTCACTGGAAACCTCAGACATTTTACCAACTACTCGTATAGAATTAATAGATTAATCATTTTTAGTATTGATTGTATTAGAAAGTTAACAGCTGTGTATTTTTTGGGGCTGACCCTAACATATAAATAGTGCACACTTCTAAAACAAAATGTTTTTCATAATATCAGCTGAGGGCAATCCATCCACTGTAATTAGTAAATTATTAATCAAAGTAAGTACGCACATAGACTAGTGACACATTTTTTGGGGTGGATTTGGGTGGGTTTTCGGGGTGTTACGTTAAATATAAAATCAATCTTCATTAATGTCATTCAACGTTTTAAAACACGAAGCAAGGTTTTTTTCATTTACTCCAAGTCCAAAAAGATGAAACTGAGAAAAAGGTGTTTGAAAATATGACGATACAAAAGACGGCATTTTAAAAAGTAAATCAAGTACCAAGGATCAAGTCTCAAGTACCAAGTATCAATTACCAAGTATCAAGTACCATGTATCAAGTACCAAGTGTCAAGTATCAAGTGTCAAGTACCAAGTATCAAGTACCATATTATGTAACATAAGGAAAAAAATACATGACATGCTTAAAAATTTAATAGAGACAAAAAACCCTGTGTTATTAACGTTAGAATTCCTTCTAATACCATAATAATAAGCGTAAAATGTTGTTTGTGCAATGATG
>JAGWCC010001659.1:0-16958 GCA_022651775.1 Drusus annulatus
GGTGATCACTACTTCGTCGTCAGCATAAAAATCTTCTGGATTAAACTCTTCTGCACGCATCACTATCTGTGTCCGTCGGTCGTCACCAAAATCGTTGTTTGATATCCAAACACTCGGCTTTGATAATCGCCATTTGTTTGACTTCGTCCTCAAGAATTGATTTAAGTTCGGTGATTAAAGCCATTAACTCATCAAATTCATTTTTGAGTTTATCGCGTTCCAGTCCAGTAAGTTGACGCAATCGCATTTCGATGATGGCTGCCGATTGCAGTTCACTTAAATCAAATTGGTCATCAAGCCTTGACGGGCTTCTTCTGGAGTTTTAGAGGCACGGATCAAAGCAATTACTTGATCTAAATGATCTAAGGCAATCAGTAAACCTTCGAGTATGTGGGCGCGTTTTTCGGCTTGATTGAGTTCAAATCGGGTACGACGCAAAATCACATCATGTCGATGGTGTACAAAGTATTTAATCATTTGCTTTAGGTTCAGTTGTTGTGCAATACCATCCACCAAAGCAATATTATTGACCGAGAAACTTGATTGTAAGGCGGTGAATTTGAATAATGTGTTGAGAACCACATTGGCTACAGAATCTGTTTTCACCTTAATCACGATCCGCATACCTGTCCGGTCGCTTTCGTCATTAATATACGATATACCTTCTATTTTCTTTTCATTCAACCAAATCGGCAATGTACTCAATCAAGTTTTTCTTATTAACTTGATAGGGTATTTCGTGAATGATTATCGTTTCACGACCATTGTCAGCTACTTCAATGCTATAATTTGCACGCACCACTACACGTCCACGTCCGGTTTCGCAGGCATCTTTAATGCCTTGATATCCATAAATGGTGGCACCTGTAGGGAAATCGGGACCTTTCACGTGTTGCAATAGCCCTTCAATTGTTATCTCCTTTATCATCTATATATGCACAAATGGCGTCAATTACTTCGCGCAAATTATGTGGTGGCATGTTTGTGGCCATCCCTACTGCAATACCCGATGCCCCATTGATCAATAACATGGGTACTTTGGCAGGCATTACGGTGGGTTCTTCTAGAGAATCATCGAAGTTTAACCGGAAATCGATAGTGTCTTTGTCAAGATCCATCATCATTTCTTCGGCTAATTTTCGCATTCGGACTTCGGTATAACGCATCGCTGCAGGGCTATCGCCATCCACCGATCCAAAGTTACCTTGCCCATCAACCAACATATATCGCATGCTCCAAGGTTGCGCCAAACGCACCATGGCTTCATACACCGAACTGTCGCCATGTGGATGGTACTTACCCAGTACTTCCCCCACAATACGGGCTGATTTTTTGTAAGGTTTGTTGGAGGCCATTCCCAATTCCGACATTCCAAAAGAGAACGCGCCGATGCACTGGTTTCAATCCATCTCACATCAGGCAAGGCGCGCGATACAATAACCGACATTGAATAATCAATGTAAGCGGTTTTCATTTCTTCTTCGATATTGATCTTAATGATCCTCTCGTTACTTTCCGTACTTTCTGTCATATTTTTTTAATTTGTTTCAAAGGAAGTCATTTTCAATTATCCCTTCTCACTTCTTTCTTTTTCTTTTATATTTTTTCAGAGAGTTTAGGGATAGAATTTGGAGCCTAAACTCTAACCAATCATTTGCCCTTAAACCGCCAACTTGCGAAGCATTAACCTCTAAACACTAATCACCTCTACTTGCACATTCTTTACATGTTCCATAAAAATAGAGCGAATAATAATTGACTTTAAACGAAGCAAGATGCTCTGTTGTGTCTTGAATTTCTTTAATTCGAGGGTCGGTAAATTCTATTACTTGCCCACAAATAGAACAAACAAGATGATGATGATGCAAACTTTGATGTGCTCGTTCGTATTTAAAAACTGTTTTTCCAAACTGATGTCGCGAAATCAAATTGCTTTCCGACCAATAAATCTATTGTGTTATACACTGTTGCCCGGCTGATAGAAAATTTGCGCCCCTGCAGTAAAAGAAACAGATAATCAATGTCAAAATGCCCATTAATTGAATAAATTTCTTCTAAAATAAAAAACCGTTCAGGAGTTTTTCGCAATCCTTTTTTGTCTAAATAGTCCGTCAATATTTGTTTAACAGATTTAATTGTTTCTATCATACATTTATTCTAAAAAGCAAAGTTAGCTATTTTTGCTTAATATTACCTTATTTGAAAAAAAAATGTCAACCGCTTTAAGTTAATTGTCAACATTGGCTTACTGGCAGGCGTACTTTGCTAGAAAAAAGCACCTATGCAAGCCATTCCTAGAATAAATTGCTCAAAATTTAATTTCATGTTCACGAGAATGATCATTAATATTTCCGTACTCCTCAACTAATACACCCAACTCTTGCCTTAGGAGTCATCAACAAATAAAATACTCAACGAATATGAAAATTCGAAAATTTCCCAAGCCCATTAAATTATTAGCGTATAATACTTATACCGAAAAGTGTTTTTAATTTTAAAAAAACAGATAAACGCAATAAAATACGCGAATTTACACTACCTTTAACGTTTTAAAACATGGCGTAGAAATAAATAAAAATATTTTATTGGGCTATACCCCCTGTATAGCTCGCTTAAATTGATTAAAAACCATACGATTTGAATCATTTCTCGCACGATTTGAATCAACGTCTTCACGCGATACTCATCGTGTCTTCACGCGATACTCATCGTGTCTTCACGCGATACTCATCGTGTCTTCACACGATACTCATCGTGTCTTCACACGATACTCATCGTGTCTTCACACGATACTCATCGTGTCTTCACACGATACTCATCGTGTCTTCACACGATTGAGTCGTGTCTTCACACGATTGAGTCGTGTCTTCACACGATTGAATTAAAACCAATTTTTTTAACTGGAATCGTGTTTCGATTTTTAGCATGGAAGACGCATTGGATTCAAATGGATAGAAACACGTATAATGGAACTTGATAGTTTTTAATACTTGCGTTTTTTATTTATTTTACAACACAAAGCCCAGTGCAAATACTCACTCAAAATGCAGTATAAGGACTATAATCTTCCGACTCATATTGATTCCTAAGTGAGCAAAGAGTGTACTCGGGCTTTAGCCCAAATATCATAATTTATAACATCGTTTAATTAATCTCTACTGCTTAAAATCAGTCAGTTAGTCCGTTAATCAGTCAATCAGTTATGCAACAGTTATTCAAATATGAAAACAATACTTTTTCTTGCGTTCATTACCGCTTTGTGTTTTAGTTGTGGCAATAACACAAAACCGACGAGTGTGGAATCCGAAAATAAGGTACTCAATCATTTCTTATCCATATCTGGCGATTGGGATGGTAGCGGAAAGCAAACAATACTAAGGGATCAATATTTCAGTCGCACCAACAATAGAATACAACTAGTTTCTGATGGATTTAAAGACCTTTGGATTAAAACATCAAAATAATGCCGCTGGTTCCGATTATGCTTGGAACTAGTTTGTAGAATCATCAATTACACGATAGCTAAGCATAATCGGAACTTTCATTGTCTGAGAATACAGGAAAATACTTGTATTGAAAGGCTATCTTAACCCGACTAATTTGCTTTGAACTTTGAAATGTGGTGAGTTAACAAATTCGGAATTTTAACTATCTTTGTAATAGTTTAATCGCATAAATATGGAACAGTATTTTACATTTCCGTTGAGGATAAAAGAGTTCTCATTAAGTTGCATTGTCTTGTTTGGGATCACTTTAGAGTGTAACGCTCAAGAGCAAGATACCTTGAAACTGCAATCAGCTTCTAGTCCAATACCTCAAGGCGTAATTGTTCGATCACCTTTAGGGCAACCGATCTTATTGGAAGCAATATCGTTGAAACCACAGTCGTATGTCTTCTATAAAGATTTCGTTTCTCCAAGCGAACCCACGAGTTGGGATCCTAAAGCAACGCAACTCAATTTAAGTTTTACACCACCTACACGTATTCGCGATTTGCTACGTGAGCAGCCAGCCTATGCCGGATTATTACTCTTGGGTACCGCCGCGGGCTTAGTAAATCATCAATTAAAAGGGATTAATAAGGAGAATGAAGAGCGAACAATGTTCAATATTTACCAAAAAAGTACCCTCCCGACATCAGTTAAAGATCCGTTCATTAAAAAAGATGAAGCACAACCTTTATGGTCCAAATAACTGATTAACAGCATCAGTACGAGCCTTGAGTAAAGCCCCACAGGGCATAAGGTATGCCAGTACTTCAGACCTCAATTCGTCTCGGTATCCCTTTAATCCCAGGGCTGGTGCCATGGGCTGAGGTATGTTGGTACTTCAGTCCTTGCATATCCTTTCGAGTCTTGAAATAGCGTTGGCATAATGTCACATTACCTTTCGAGGTCTGAAGTACTGATATGCCTCAGCCCTGGGCACCAGTCCTGGGATTAAAGCGATACCGAGACGTATTGAGGACTGAGGGCCATGCATAGATAATTCGCATGATTAACAGATTAATCGGTCAGTTAATCAGTCAATCAGTCAATCAGTCAATCAGTCAATCAGTCAATCAGTCAATCAGTCAATCAGTCAGTTAATCAGTCAGTTAATCAGTCAATCAGTTAATCAAATGCAAACATTTTTATTGAAAATTCAAGCTAAGTTGAAGTCTATCGGGTTAGACACATTTTTACTTTTGTTGTTAAGTATGATCCTTTTAGCGTATATTTATCCTGCTTTGGGAGTTGCTGGCGGAAATTGGTCGCTAAAAACATTTGCGAGTTATGGCGTTGGGTTTATTTTCTTTTTCTATGGTTTGCGATTGGGACCCGAAAACTAAAAAGCAGGACTATATAACTGGCGGTTACATATTGTGGTGCATGTAGCCACTTTCGTGATCTTTCCTTTGATTGTTTTGTGTTTTCGTCCATTTTTTCTTGATGGCGATCAATTGTGGTTGGGCGTGTTTTATTTGGCAGCCCTCCCGTCTACCGTATCTTCGTCGGTGGTGATGGTCTCAATAGCCAAAGGAAATCTCCCTGCAGCCATTTTTAATGCCAGTATATCGAGTTTGATGGGTGTTTTCATTACACCAATATGGATGAGCTTGGTGATGAGTGGTCAACAAGGAAGCCCCGAAATGGGAAACGTGATTATTCAACTGATCACTCAAGTATTGGTTCCTGTAGTGTTCGGTATTTTATTGCACAGCAAATGGGGCGCATTTGCCGAAAGTCATAAAAAACAGCTTCGACAGTTTGATCAAAGTATCATTTTATTGATCATTTACACTTCGTTTTGCGAATCGTTTATCGAAAAAGCTTTCGAAGGTTTTGGCTGGAGTAAAATAATTGCCCTAGCGGGTTCAATGGTCGTGTTGTTTTTTGTAGTATATTCAATCATCTTACTTATCAGCCATTTGATGCGTTTCAATCGAGAAGATCGGATTACGGATTTGTTTTGCGGATCAAAAAAATCCTTAGTTCACGGTACTGTGATGTCAAAAGTGCTGTTTGCCAATTATCCTGCAGTGGGCGTACTATTACTTCCTACAATGCTTTATCATGCGTTGCAATTAATTATTGTAAGTATGATTGCTCAACGGTTTGGAGCCGAAAAAAAATCCTGATTAAAGATTTTTCTGAGTGGACTCAATTCTTTATTTTTTTAATCCTGATCAAATGTAGTTTATGCGATTTCCATTATACAGTAAGTTGTTAATTAAAAATGTAAGTCCTAGTCAGTTTTTGGCTTATGGGCTTGCCGCCTTGGTAGGAATGACCATTTTGTTTGCAGGTTTTCGCCTGTGGCAAGATGTGCGACCATTGTTTGCCACACAAAGTTCTCTTTTTAAGGATGATTTCTTTATTGTCAACAAAAAAGTGGGGCTGATGAGTGTTTTCAGTTCACAAACTGGACGTTTTAGTAAGGGACAAGTCCGATCAATTAGTGAACAAAGTTTTGTGAAATCGGTGTCAGCTTTTACGCCCAGCCAGTATAGCGTGATGGACTATGCAAAAGTAGGAGGACAGAGTTTCTCGACTGATCTTTTTTTTGAATCCTTACCTGACAAATTTATTCAGACACAACAACCAGCATGGCAATGGAAGCCAGGCAATCTGACGATTCCTATTATTTTACCTCGCGATTACTTAAATCTGTATAACTTTGGCTTTGCCGCTAGTCGAGGTTTACCGCAAATGTCCGAAACTCTTATTCAGCAATTATCGTTCAATATTCGTCTGCAAGGAAATGGAAAGATAATGGATTTTGAAGGTCGCATTATTGATTTTTCGAGTAGCCTCAACACAATTCTAGTTCCCGAATCTTTCATGCAATGGAGCAATGCACAGCTAGGTAATGCTGACGAAGGTGGCGAAATTGCGCGTCTAATTGTGGAACCCCACAATGCCACCGATCCTGCTATTGCGCCTTATTTTGCATCCAAAAACTACGAAATCAGTGCTAGTCAAGAAAACAATAGTAAACAAGCTTATCTACTAAAGTATTTGATTATGATGGTGATGGGCATTGGTTTATTGGTACTGCTTCCTGCAATTGGTTTTATGCTGATTTGTATTAATTTACTGTTGTATAAAAACCAAACCACTATTGAGAAGTTGATTGCAATAGGGTTCCATCAAAAACAACTTGTGTTACCTTATGCGATATTGATGTTGATAATCAATGGTGTGGTTGGTGTAATGGCCTTTATGCTATCGTGGCTTATCCAACAATCCTATCAAACGCAATTGTCGAATATCCTTGATTCTGCTTATTCATCTGCTGGTTTATTGACTTTTATCTTTGCTCTCGGTTTTACTATTGTCATTAGTGCGTTGAATATTTGGTGGATACAGCGAAAACTGAATTGCTGAATAACGGATTAACGGAATAACTGAATACGAATTCATTTGCTACATAACAAAAGCCCCGCAGGCTAGCCCCTGCGAAGCTTTTGTTCTGTGTGGTAGTCCTTTCCGTAAGCTGCGCTACGCTTGCATACGGTTATTTATAAACTAGCCCCTGCGGGGCTTTACATACATAGCCGTCCAACTTGTTAATTCGCATAAATAGCAAAAGCAAGATTGAATTCTTTTACGAATCCAATCTTGCTTTTATAGTTATTCAGTAAATCTGTTACTCCGTTAATCTGTAAATCTGTTAATCAGTTACTAAATATCAATCAGACCTTCAGGAACTTGAGTTTCGATTGTTTGTGTTTTAAGGTTGACGTTAATAACAATCGAATCGATTACAGGGATTAAGATCAATCGATTATCATACTCCACTTCTAAACAGTGATTAGCAGGATATTCAAAGTATTCGGTAACTACACCCAATTCACCATACACCCGATCGATGACTTTACAGCCGATAAGATGATTTATTTTCACCTTTTGCTTTGTGTTAGCTGGTTTCACGAAGAGCATTTCGCGCCCCAATAATTCGCTCGCTAAAGCTTCTGTTTCCATGTTTTCGAAAACAACTATGACCTGATTTCCTTTTATTTGGTATGTGCTAAAGAAAAAAGGAACCTGTATTCCATCTATTACAATGTATACGGGTTCCTTTAACGACGGATTTTCTGGTACATCTTTGGCAAGTTTAATCATTAACTCACCATTGGTACCGAATGTTTTCAGCACAACACCAAATAGGCTTTGTACTTCCTTTTTCAATTATGCTTCTGTTTCTGGAGTTTCAACAACAGGAGTTTCAACAACAGGTGCTTCAGTAACTTGATTTGCAGCTTCTTCAGCAGCCTTAGCAGCAGCTTTTTCTGCTTTCTCGGCAGCTAAAAGATCCAATGCTTCTTGTTTCTTTTTAGCTTGTTCAGTAGCCATTGCTTCTTTCACTAGCACTTCAGCAGCATGTCTTTCTTGCAAGCTTTGGTTCTTGATGTTTTTAAGACTATCTTTTTTAGCTTGTATTTTATTTTCCTTTTCAGCAACCCAAGCGTCAAATTTAGCTTGTGCAGCCTCTTCTGTTAAAGCTCCTTTTTTTACTCCTTCAAGTAAATGTTTTTTGTAGAGTATCCCTTTGTAAGAAAGAATTAGTCGACAAGTTTCTGTGGGTTGTGCACCTACAGTTAACCAATACAAAGCACGATCTGGATTCAAATCAATGGTTGCAGGGTTGGTGTTAGGATTGTAAGTACCGATTTTTTCAATAAACTTTCCATCTCGTGGAGATCTACTATCGGCGGCGATAATGTGGTAAAATGCGTAATTCTTTTTTACCGTGTCTAGCTAATCTAATTTTGACTGCCATAATTGTTACTAATAATATAAGTAATTAATTTCTCACCTTTAACTCGTAAAGATGCGCAAAGATATATAAAATATATGAATTGCAAATTAATTAATGTCATGAAAACCAATTCTTTTGAAGAGTTTATTGCTGGTTGGTAATTTTATTATACTTTTGAGTTCGCAATGAGTTAGTTATATGTATAAAAAATAGAGAAAATATTAAAGAAAATGATTAAATACGCCATCACACTATTCATAATCTGTATAACTAGCGTGCTGTATAGTCAGGTTAAAGATACGGTAACGGCAGCTCCAATTCAGCCACAAATGCTTAAACGCCAGTTACTCGATTCGTTATGGATACGCGAGGCAACTGGAGGAATACCCCCGAGGAGCGTCGACAAACTTATTTAAAATTGCTTAAATTAGACCCTTTGTGCGATCTTTGTTATTATAAAATGAGTTCAATGTATCTCGATGCTGGCATGTTTAGGCAGGCTTTACCGATGGTAAAAAATGCTTATCAATTGGATTCTACCAACTCGTGGTACCAGCTAAATTATGCTCGGGCAAGTCACAGCACTGGCGATTTTGTAACCGCACAGCGTCTCTTTCGAGGTTTGTTAGAAAACCCAAGGCGATATTCCAGATGTTTGGATAAGTTTAGCTTCGTCGTATGAAGAGCAAGAACAATACGATCGGGCTTTGGGTGTATTGGACAGCATGCAACGCAGGTTTGGCGAATCCGACGATTTGTTGTATCGCCTGCACAACATCTATTACAGTCAACAAAAGTTTGATAAAGCCATTGAATGTGCACAAACACTGATGTCTCGTAATTCTTATGATGTGCGATTTACAACCTTGTTGGCCGACACTTACAGCGCCGCCAATAATGACAGTAAGGCGATAGAGTTTTATGACAAAGCCATACAAATGGAACCCAACTTTAGTCCTGCATATCTAGGGAAAGCCGAAATATTAAGGAAGAATGGTAAGTTTGACGATTTCTTTTTGGTATTAAATCTATGGGCAGCCAACTCTCAAATAGATCCGAAAGGAAAGGCGGATTATATTAAATTGATTTTAGACATTCCATCGTTTCCGCAATTTTATTTTAAAGAATTTGATCGGATCTTTACACTCGCTCAAACAGCGCATGGTACCAACGACGAGCTGATTTATCTGAAAGCCCAGTACTTAGCACGTATCGATAAGATGGACTTGGCAATTATAGAAGCCCGGAAATTGTCGGAATTAGAAATCAACAACATTACATCATGGCGTTTGCTCACCAGTTTACTGTACACTGTATCGAAATGGAACGAACTGTCGGAAGAGGCTTGGAAGGCACGCACCATATATCCAAACGA
Source organism: Drusus annulatus (assembly GCA_022651775.1). Lineage (NCBI taxonomy): Eukaryota > Metazoa > Arthropoda > Insecta > Trichoptera > Limnephilidae > Drusus > Drusus annulatus. The sequence continues at coordinate 9,620 of JAGWCC010001659.1, forward strand.
AAGTGCATTTTACAATCTCGAAGCCATCGGTTTAACACAACAAGGAAAGGTGAAAGCGGCGATAAAAACAATGAAGGAAACTGATAAAATTCCGCAATTATCGCTTGATGAGAAAAGTAAAAACGCATTGTACATAGCCGATCTTTATGCCCAATCGGGTAAAAAGAAAGATGCGTATCAATATTACGAACGATCGTTGCAATTCGACAGTCTCAATACCACCGCGCTAAACAATTACGCATACTATCTAAGTATAGACAATAAAGATTTAGACAAGGCTTTGGACATGAGTTTGAAGTCGTTACAAATAGAAAAGGACAACTTTACTTTCATGGACACTTACGCATACATTCTTTTCTTAAAGAAACAATATGTGGAAGCCAAAAGCATCTTCCGACAAGCCTTGGCTTTAGGCGGAACCGATAATTCGGTTATCTTGGAACATTATGCCGACACCTTAGCTGCGCTAGGTGAAAAAGACTTGGCAGTAAGTTATTGGAACAGAGCATTGTCGCAGAAAGATTGTGAAAATAAAGAGGAACTGAATAAGAAAATTAAGAAAAGTAATTAATTGTGAATTGTGAATTGTGAATTATGACTGCATCAGCACGAGCCTCGAGTAATTGCTTCGCGTTCAGATTAATGCACACAACACCGACACTCGCAACACTTGTAGCAAATACAAGTGCGTAAAGAAATAAACGTAAACGTAAATACATTTAATATGCTTACTAAAGTAATATCATTCAAAGAGTTTAAAGAAAACCAAGCAAAATATTTTGACTTGGCAGAAAAAGAACGGATAGTTATAAAAAAAGGTGAAAAAAAAATAAACTTAACGATAGACGACGATGAGTTAGTCGAAAATACAGAAACGTGGTTTAATGAGTTTTTCGCCATTCCTGAAGCCTATCGTTGTAATCCTTATGACGTAAGTCCGAGTGGTGATTTATTTTATGCAGACAAAAGAAATGTTGAACATCTGCAGCGTCTGCTGAATGAAGACAAAGGAACTGTTATTTGCGTTAAGACAAAGGATGAGTTAAAACATTTTTTAGAGAGCTTATGATTTATGAACTAGTTTTTGAACCGCAAGCTAAAAAAGATATAGCTGAACTTAAAAAAAACAGTATCACAAGTTATAGCAAACTAATCAAATTATTTGTAGAACTTATCGAACATCCTGAAACTGGTGCAGGAAGACCAGAACAGATGAAATACGGATTTTCAGGACTTTGGAGTAGACAGATAGATCGCAAAAACAGACTCGTTTACAAGATCAATGACAACACTGTTACAATTACAGTTGTAAGTGTATTAGGTCATTATGGTGATAAATAAAGATGCGAAGTTCGGAGTCCTATCAATATAATAACAACATCAAAATGAAGAATATCATTAAGCAATGTCCTATATGTGGACAAGATAATAACAACATCAAAATGAAGAATATCATTAAGCAATGTCCTATATGTGGACAAGGTTAAAGTTATTATGTCCGAATAATTCGTAAATTGGAGGATCGAATGCATGTAACAAATACTATAGACAACGATGACTTAGTCGAAAATACAGAAACGTGGTTTAATGAATTTTTTGCCATTCCTGAAGCCTATCGTTGTAATCCTTATGACGTAAGTCCGAGTGGTGATTCATTTTATGCAGACAAAAGAAATGTCGAACATCTGCAGCGTGTGCTGAATGAAGACAAAGGAACTGTTATTCGCGTTAAGACAAAGGCAGAGTTGAAACATTTTTTAGAGAGCTTATGATTTTTAAGTGAAAAGAAAAAAAGAAGATACCAATGAATAGTTTCTGTAAAACATTTCGTCTAGTCCAACGCCTAGTCCGACACTTCGGATTAGTTGCGTTATTGTTATTGTGCTGTGGCGTAGCTGTGGCTCAAGACGGCAATTCCAGCGAAGAGGTTTTGCAGATGTTGGATCAAGAACGTTATCATGCCGAGGAAGATATCAAAAATATCGACCATTTACTCAAGAATGTAGCAGGCAAGCAGAAATCAAGTATCCAAACGCTTACCTTGATCAAGAAAAAGATCGATACCCGTAAATTAGCCTTTGTCAACTATTGACCGACAAATTACCACTTTACAGCAACAACTGATCAATAAACAGGAAGCGATAGATATTCTACAAGCCGATTTGGAAGAATTACAGACTTCGTTTTCCGATTTATTATCGCGCTATTATAGCTATAACAGCCGAACCAATTGGCTGATGTACATTATGGCCAGCGAAAGTGTATCGCAAGCCTATCGCAGGGTGAAGTATTTACGCGATATTTTGTTTCTGATAGAAGTGCGTGCCAATAAAATCACCAGTCTCACCAATCAGCTGAACAAAGAAATCGACGATATGTCGGGCAAACGGAAGAGGCTCAACACCAATCTTGATGACAAACAACGCGAAGTAAAAGACCTTGCTGACCGAAGGAAAATGAATCGAAAAGCGTATTGAATTCTTTAAAGAAAAGAAGAGGGCGAATTAAAATCGCGCTTAGCCAGCCGAAAGAAAGAGTTTGAACGATTGGACGATGAAGTGCGCAAATTGCTTCCGGGAAGAATTGAATAAAAACGCCAGAAGCAGGGATCACCAACGAACAATTGTTGACAGCCAAAGAATTTTCGCAAGCAAAAGGATTTCTACCATGGCCAACAATGGGCGTAATATCAGCCGAATTTGGTCCCGACAATGTCCATCCAGTACACAAGAACTTAAAGATGCCTCCAAATAACGGCATCGATATTCTAACCCAAGAAAACAGTCCTGTATATTCGGTAGCTGGTGGAAACGTCAGTAAAATATTCCCGATTCCAGGCATGGGACTTTGCATATTAATTCAGCATGGATCTTATTACACGCTGTATGCCCGACTGGGAGCGGCAGAGGTGAAAGTAGGCGATGAAGTAAAAGCCCGGCAAGTTCTAGGAAGGGTGAACAACTCGCCTGACGGAGCGGTATTGCATTTCGAGATATGGAAACGCACAGAAGTGCAAAATCCAAGCCATTGGATTTTAAAGAATTAGACAATGGAAGAAAGTGATCAATCAGTCAGCGTAAAACATTACATAGGTAGGATTCCTGCTTGTGGTGTATTCTGTGGTGGTTGCCCAACATATATTAGGACAAAGAACCCTTGTCCTGGGGTAGAAATTAATATAAAGCGTTGCGAGGGGTGCAAAACGTTTCATTGACCGACTACATCAGTACAAGCTTCGAGTAATTGTTTCGCAATCATTATGAAAATCAGTTATTCAGTAAAATCAGTCATTATGAAAAAATATAAATCTATTACTACCGGTGCGTATACCTTTGAGGAGATTATCTCAAAGAAAGGTTGTTATGTTGATAAAACCGATTATTTTTACCGTTTAGTGGCAGATGACTGGGGTATCTTCTTCATGTCGCGACCTCGACGGTTCGGGAAATCATTATCAGTATCCATCTTGAAGAATATCTTTAACGGAAATAAAGAGTTGTTTCATGGATTAAAGATCTATGACAGCGATTATGATTGGAAAAAACATCCTGTGATTAATCTAAATTTATCAAAAGCTATCTGTTCTACAATTGAATTATTACACCGAAGTTTGTGTGGTTTGGTGCACGACAACGCAATTGAACTTGGTTTAACATTATCAGACGAGCCCAATTCTGCCTTGCTTTTTAAAGAGCTAATTAGAAAAGCACAAGAACATGGTAAAGCGCAAGGACTTGGCAAGCTGGTGATTTTGATTGACGAGTATGATTATCCTTTGATAGATAACATTGGTGCAAAGCATTTGGAAGATATTCGACAAGTGTTAAGTGATTTTTACCTCAACCTAAAATCCCATGATGAATACCTGCGCTTTGTATTTCTAACTGGGGTGACAAAGTTCTCGAAAATATCTGTTTTTTCGAAACTCAACAATCTACGTGATATTAGTATGAGTGCTGAATATGCCTGCATGTATGGTTACACGGAAGCTGAGTTGAGTCATTATTTTGGAGAACAAATAGATGAATTGGCGGAAAAATATCAACAAAACCCCGCTGCTTATCGCGAGCAAATTAAATTATGGTACAACGGATTTAAGTTCAGTGGGGGTGCACAAACTGTTTACAATCCAGTATCTTTGGGGATGTTTATCAATGAAGGAGGTATATTTTCTGCGTATTGGTTTGCCACTGGTAGTCCATCACTTTTGATCACCATACTCAAGAAAAAAGAAATTGATTTTTTTGAGATGATTACAGAACCCTTCAACGAACAGCAACTAGATTCGTTTGATGTTGAAAATATAACCCCTGCCTCCTTACTATTGCAAACAGGTTATTTGACTATTGATCGTGTTGAAGTGATTGCCAACTATCGGTATTATTACCTGCGCTTCCCGAATAATGAAATTGAAAATGCTTTCAAAGGACACTTATTAGCTATGCTTTCCGAAAAGTCATTTGATTCAGTTTTGAGTGAAATAAGAAAGATGCAGGTGGCTTTACGGGACAATGAAACAGCCACGTTACGAGATCTACTCAAGGCGCACATTGCTTCTATTCCTTATGGAAAACGTATGCATATCGAGAAGACTTATCAGAATATTATCTTTTCGCTATTCCGATTGCTTGGGGCTAATATTCAGAATGAAGTGCCCACTAATATCGGTCGTGTAGATGTTGTAATTAGTACAGATACACATATATACGTCATCGAATTAAAAGTAGACCAATCGGCAAGTGAAGCAATTGCGCAGATAAAAGAGAAGGGGTATCAGCATCCTTATGTAGCTTCGGGTAAAATAGTGATGCTGATTGGCATTAACTTCTCGAAAGAAATGCGAAATATCGCAGAGTGGGAAGAAGAAGTAATTACAGAATAACAGATTAGCTGAATTACCGACTGCTTCGCGATGATTCAGTCAATCAATTAATCAGCATGAGATATCTTTTAACGATAGTCATTCTTCATGTAGTAAAAATAATGTCACGCTAAACCATACAGTGTCAGAAGGCAGGATATTATTCCTAAGTTATACAAACTCTACTTTCTTGAAGTATAGCTACAAGAGCTTCCAACCACAGCGGACTATCATTTAAACTTTCCACTAAATCAAGCTGTTTACCACCCGAATTCAAAAACAATTGTCGATACTCGACTCCTAATTCGATAGTTGTTTCCAAACAATCGGCAACAAAAGATGGGGCAACTAATAGTATTCGCTCGACACCTTGTTGCGCCAGTTTCGGGATCAATTGATCTGCAAAAGGTTGTTGCCATTGATTATTTAATTGCGATTGAAAACAAGTACTGTATTGATGATCAGCTAAACCAGCTTTCTGTGCAATTAATTGCGATGTTTTGTAACAAGCTGCAGGATAACAACTCCCGATGATGGTTTTGGAGGTACATTGTGTACAGGGTTCATTTGTTTTTTGCGAACAAGCTGCTGCTACATGGCTATTGGGCAAGCTGTGATAAGTAAACACAATATGCTGATAATTATCTGGTTTATGGCTTAGCAAACGTTGAACAAAAGCATTTATAAATAAAGGATGGTCGTAAAATTGATTGATGGTTTCAATTTCCGGAATTACCTTCCATTTACAGACTTGCTGTAATACCATTTCGAGAGCTACGCCTGTAGACGACGAGGCATAATGAGGAAATAAGGGAAGAATGATGAGTTGTCGATGTTCGGCGTGCTGTACCGCTTGAAGTGTTTTTTGAAACCCTTTCTGGTCAAAACACATTCCGAGATAAACATCGGTTTGTGGTAGTTTTTTTTGTAATTGATTTTGGATTTCGACACCATATTTAACTAAAGGAAAAACGCCATTGTAGGTCGACCACAATTGCCGGTAGCGCTTTGCCGATTGGGGAGTTCGTATGGGTAAGATGATACCATTCACCAATATTTTACGAAACAAGGCAGGCATTTCTATAATACGACCATTCCCCAAAAAGCAGGATAAATAACTTGCAACATCACGAAGCCCCGGTGATTGGGGGCTTCCTGTATTGATGAGTAAAATAGCTGGACGGGTGTAATTTAACATCTTTCGATAGCCGAGAAAAAGAAATGGCCTTCCCGAGCAGCGTTCCGATCGGAATCGGCTGCGTGCACTGCATTCTTCGAAAGACTTTCTCCATATAAAGCCCGCAAAGTACCAGGTGCTGCATCTTTAGGATCGGTTAATCCTATTAAATCACGATAATCTTGTACCGCATTATCTTTTTCTAAAATCATTGCAATAATCGGACCTGAGGTCATAAAATCAACTAAGCCTTCAAAGAAATCTTTCCCTGTATGGTCACGATAAAACCGAGCGGCTTCTTCATGCGAAAATTTAACTTGTTTTAATGCAACAATACGAAATCCATTTTTAATGATCCGATCAATAATTTCTCCAGTAAATCCGTGCATTACTGCATCTGGTTTAATAATAGTAAGCGTACGATTGGTAATCGTCTTCTCGACAAATGTACTCATGATAAGATGGTGTAAAATGCTTATTTAGATAAAAAGCAAAGATACTAAAAAAAAGACACCAAATAAAACAATTTGATCAACCGCATTATTGCAACAGGTGGAAGCCCTAAGAAAGTGCGGAGGGAAGTGTGGACATCAAATAAAATGCCTTTCAGTTTTGAGTTCACTCAACAGATTGGTAGTTGCGTCAAAATATGCTTTACGGCATGTTAAATAATAAAAACAAATCTTTTTGATGTTTTTTTATTCATATTCCGATTTAATATAAATATTAGTTTATCTTTGCATCACCAAAAAGTGTTATTTGAAGCAAATACTAGTGGTTTTTAGAGGGAAACTTATCCCTTGGATTTAGCGGAAATAGCATGGTGTGTTTGCATCATGCTATTTTTTTACCACTTGGCTCCTAATGCGGGTTTTCAAAATAGTAATACGCACAAGTAAACACTTTTTGGGCATCAAGTTAATCAACTAAAGAGAATTTAATGAAAATCGATCTTGCAATTGCGAAACGCTATACTACTTTATTGTGTATCTTTATTCTATGGGGCTCCTATCAGTTACAAGCACAATCGATGAGCGATATCGATACCATTTGGACGAATACCGTCCCGATGAGGTCCGACCATCGTGCCACCATACTCCTATCAAATGGACATTATTTGGCCTATGGTTACAATAGTTATTTCAGTGGCGCAACCGATCATTACAACATTACAAAGAAATCTATTTAAAAACCGGAAAATTTAAGCTTGGAAAAGGGGAAAATTTAAACCCGGGGTAAAACGGGGTATTTAAAAACCCCATCCAAATTTTTAAGGGCAATAAAACCCTTTTTTTCCACAA
>JAGWCC010001660.1:0-30750 GCA_022651775.1 Drusus annulatus
CGTTTCATTTAAAAGAGTTGTGTTTGTATTAATTAAATGTTTTATTACTGTAGGTACTTTTTATTTTCGTTTTATAAAAATGTGTTTTTGCTTTGCATTTCTTCAACGCTTTACTTTCAACTGCTTTGCATTTCTTCAACGCTTTACTTTCAAATGTTTTGCATTTCTTCAACATGGTGGGTTGTATATTGCACAAACCAAATAACCACGCTGTAAAAAAATAATTCATAAAAATCTAAGCCCACCACATTCACAGTTTTACTCTTCTGAAACTTGTGAAAATTATTAAAACGCTTTCGTTGAATTCATAAATCATAAGCGGTAAGTTGGTTAATAGACAAATGCGTCGGGTTTTCACTCAGGTTTCACGAGTTGAAATCTTTAATAAGCCTTGCATCATTAAACAAGCAACTTTTTCTAATTTCAATGATGGTAGCGGGAGATATTCTTATATTGTCAGATTATTCGTAACCTGGAAATATTTTGTTTATTATTCTTGTGTTGCCTAATAACTAGAGACGCACATTTTTGTGAGTACGTACGTACTACACACGTACAAATGTTACCTTTTAAAAATAGAAACTTTGTTTGAAAATTATCAAAATAAAAATATTTTTAAGCCCAGAGAATCAATGAAGTAGGTACCAAAGATATATTTTTTAAAACTAATTGAGTGACATTTAACTGTCAGATCATTGTAAGAGTATATAGCAAGTTAAATTATATATGTGACTTTTTACGGGTAACAACTAATCAATGGCGTTATTTCGTTTTAACGGTACGTAAATTCTTATTAAGCCGTGATATTACAAAATGCCCAATACATTACATAAAATGTCATCAATGAAAGGTATAAAAAAACCCTTTTTGTACCTATATATCCGGCATATTTATTAACTTTACTAGAATATTACGTGGAATTTAGAAAATTATTACGAACAAAAAAATAACGCATTTAAATTTTCACGGTAGCGAAAAGGTGCCATAAATTAGTAGAATATTCATAGGGTCTCTACTTTCGTGAACCTATGGCAAATGCGGACAGGTTTAAATATAAAACACATGCCTAACCTTTTCATCAGGAAACCTAAGGGACTAGTATTATTCTCTTTGGACCTTCAAACCAAAAAAAATGTCTGCATTTTGAAACAAAATCTTGACGGAGATAAAAGGAATTTTTCATCATATGTTTTTACTGAAAATGCTGGGTTTGTGATAAAAGTGAAAACCTCTCCGTATTACTCTGGTAAGTGTTACTATTAGTGATACCTCACTAGAACCTCAACCGCCGCTAGTCTATTGGACTATGCATAATACCAATTTGTGAGATGTTGGGAGGCTGAAGGAGGAGTGAAGGGGCAAGGAAAGGGAGGGAGGAAGATTTGGAAGTACTTGGTGATTCAAATTCGGTCACTACATAAGATTTTTTCAATAACATTTCGATTCCTAATTTTATTATATCACCGGGGCGATACTAAGAGTACGTTCCGCTCTGGAAAGAGATGGAAATATACATAAATAAAGATAAAATAAAACATTGATTAACAAACAGATTACAAGCATAATATGGTATCCCCAATTGGAGTATGCTCTGAGGCTGAAGAAAGTATGGAAGAAAAAGATATGGAGAAGAGGAAGATTGGGAAGTACCTGGCTATTCAAATCTGGTCACCAAACACGGCTAAAGTAATTTCAAGGAACGTTTCGATTCTGAATGGCTATCTTTCACCAGGGCGATACTTTGAGTATATACCACTCTTGAACGTGTCGCGAACAAACTTTTTTTTTAAATATTAATTAAAAGTGAAATAACTTATATTGATTAAATAAAATTTGAATCCGCGACTTCTGGATTAGTGGTCGAGCATTTGAACCACTTGACCACGTACGCCTTAAGCACGGTGGCTAGTTATAAAAAAGGCGAATAATAAAAAAGAAGTTTTGAATTATTGTGAGCTACACCAAAAGCACTACAGCAACAAAACTAAACCCACATACATAGTTAACGAAGGTACACATATAGGTAAGTGAGTGGTTTATAAGGTGTGCGTGACTCATCCGAAAAGAAACAAATGGAAAAACCATTCCAAAAGCTTTTAGCGAAGGAAACTAGTCAGTAAAATCTACCGTAGATAAACCGATTCGGCGTCCAAAAAGACTACACGTTTAACATCTTCGTTGCATAGTCAAAATATATTTTAGTCGAAAGTTTTTATTGAACAAAAACCATTAAAAAAAACAGCCTCGGAAAATTAACATGTTATGCCTTTTACAATTTTTTCAATTTCAGAGCTAAACAGACGAAACAAATGCGGTTATTTTTGTATCTTTGAAAAAAATACGAAATCTTCAAGAAAATACATTGGCGTTTTCCATGTGGACCTTTTGTAAAATATTTTTGTTGGTGTTGATTATTTAAGGATATCCCTTATTTTTTTTTTTTGATATTTTAAAATCGGAAGCCTCTTTTATTTAATGTGATGTTAACAAATAATGTAACATTAACAAATAATGTAACATTAACAAATAATGTTTCCTTAACTAATAATGTAACCATAACAAATAATGTTACTTTAACTAAAAATGTTTCCTTCGTATATAATAAACTATTCTGTTCAAATATGCTTGATCTCAAGGTAAATAGAAAATAAATTTCGTGAATCGTTTTCAGAGCTTTTTTTTACCAACCTGTGTACGACAAACATTGTTGAGCTTATTTTTTTTAATATTCTTATGTTGTTCTGCCGTTTTCAATATGCTAGCAGATGCCTTTCTTGGTTTTATGGTTAAAAATGTACGAATTTGGTGGTTTCTTCCATAAGGTTATATCCACACGCCATATGTTACCGCTTGTGGATACATTTCGTGAATTGTTCCCGCTGGCGCATTTCTAGGTTTATTTAGAATTGTGCGTGCCGAAATGTTTTATGACCTTCGTGATCGTCAGGATTATGCCAGTATCAACCGAGCTTTATAGTTTTAAAGGGTATAAAATCCAGCTCTACTTTGCACTTTTACTAAATAAAGATTGAGTTATTCTCAGAAATGAACACTGATAAAACTTTACTCCGTATTTTATTTTTTGGACGTGAGTTCGCGAAATGGTGGGCTTCTGCTCTGTAGCTTGACTTGGATGTGGTGTTGGTTGTTGAGTTTTATTAACCCAGAGTGATAGCTATTCTCAGTTTCGTCCTGGTAAAAGATCACTATTGAGAATTGAAACGCTGTTTGAAACGGCTTTAGTCGTGTTTAGTAAGCAGATAAGAATTGATAGGAACTTTCCACCTTACTCTAATTCCACTGTCTTTAACCTCACAGCAAGTCCTAATTAAGGATGCCATAATCCCATTATCTTCGTGCAGTTGTGTTGTGGGAGGCATCTTGTGCGTTATTCTTGTTGTTGTTACAAGCCACTTTTAACTGCTCAGTTCCAGAGAAAACCTTTTTTATTTTTTTTTATTTAATCAATTGTACAAAAAATATACTTTTTTTCTTAATACTAACAGTAAGTATAATAATAATTCAGTTTACGAGTATGTTTTATTTTATTTGTTTGGGAGACTAACAGTTGTATGTATGTAAACTGTTAGTCTCCTGTTACTGTTAGTTTCTTAAAAAAAAAAATATGATTAAAAATGAATATCATATGAATATGATACATATTAGGTTATTTTATTGAAAAGTGTACTTTGAGGTTTTTTTAATATTTCGTAGTTGTTTACATCTATTATGTCTTTAGGAAGTTTGTTGAAAATCTTAATTGCTGAGTAGGAATAGTGATGCTGTGCTGTTGTTTCGGGGTAATTATTTGGCCTGATGTTCTTGGTTTGGTGCTCACTGAATACAAATTGCTTCTTTCTTTGTGGATTTGAAGTAATGCATTTTATCATATATTTTTTTCAAATCTATAACTTTGAATTCTGTAAATAATTCGTCAGTAGAGTAATCTAATGGCTTTTTTAGGATTATTTTTATTAGTCTTCTTTGTACTATTTCAAGTGGGGCTTACCTATTACATGATCGGTGTTTTTATAATTTACTATTTTTTTTATATCTACTCATTACTTATTACTCTAGTGACCTAACAAGATAAAAACCGTAAAATCAAAAAAGTAGGTCAATTGTGGTACAAAAAACATTGATAAATATGTCATTTTTTGTTAAACACTTTAAAAAATAACATGAACCAAACACGGGAACATAAACGTGAAACTAAGATTTAAGATGGAAAACCTATTTTCTAAAATTGTACCTTATGGACGTGTTATCAAAAGAGAGACCCTAGAGATTCACGGGTATTAATTTGAGAACATTAAGTTATAAAGTCACACCTTTAAAGTGCTGGTGTATTTATTCACTCAAACGTAACTCTAGGCATTTATATAAAGGTCACTAACCCATAAAATTTATTTGATTATTTCGGTGTGCAAAACGAGTAATGGAATGAGTTTAAAAAAATCAAGTTTTGAGTTAAGTATGCAGAATTGTTCCTTATATACATATCTAGCAAGTAAAATTGGAATGAGTCAGAAAATAATGTGCTATATTTTTTGGATAAAGTACATGTGAAATTAAATGATTACATACAAAAAAACAAAATTCCAAAATTTTGTTTTGTCTCTCCTGAACATTTACGTCTATTGACTCATTCCGTTCGTCCTTTCGCACACAGATTTGTGCATTAACTTTTTTTTATAAATTTCAACTTCCAGAAATATTGTATAAAATTCGAGAAATATTCGAGAATATTTTGTTTCAACTGCCATCTATGATATTCAGTGAATTTTATGTTTATCAATTGACTTCAGCAAACAAGTCATCTACGCCATCTTTTGAAGGGCGAAGTAGGCTTAATAATATAAGGTTTGAGCCTTCGCTGTAAAACTTTCACTGACACTTTCCACCAATTTATTATCAAAGAATACAATGATTTAATATAATATTTAAAAAATATATTATTTGATTAACTGTTAATCGAATTCTTTATTAATTTTAACTGTTAAATATTACAAATAGATTTTCCGATACAGCAACTGGGATGAAAATAAACAAACTAGCTTTAAACTCAAAAAGGTTTTTTTTTACGTTTGAGCTCTTCAAATTCTTTTTTTTTTTATTAATTAAATAAAGGTCGCTTAATCTTCTTCTTAAACTGCCAGATTTTCGTATACCCTGTCTCTACCTTAACGTCGGTAAAATATCTCCCTCTATTAATAACTAAATACAGAGTTATGAATAATAAACTCAGACCTGGCTAACGTTATTACTTGCGAACGGTCCAATCAGATCCATTCAATTTACAATATCATTCAAATCCTTTGGCTATTATAAATATTATATTACAATTACAGTAGTTCCTAATATATAATATAGGTCACGCAATAGACCCATACAAAACAAGCCTAATATTGTGTGTATTGGTGCATAAGTATACACTTGCGAAAGTGATGTCCTCACGAATCATCTCTGTCTTTTGTCTTGCTCGCGCATACTTTGTTATTCGTGAAAAAGGGACAACAAATGTATGCAATCATTGAATATGAACATTTGTAAAGTTTGTTCAGTTATTTGAAAGGTATTACAGTGCGTTCCTTTTATTTTTTTTATATTTTTTTTTATTCCACTTTTTTCTGTTCTGAAGTCGCATAAGTTTGAAACACGCTGTATGTAAGGAATGCATCTGTGTGAGTACCACATTCAACTCAACATTCTCTGCAATACCTAGTGAGCAGATTTAAGGGGAAACGAGAATGGTGTTTTTAAGTTAAACAATATGTGTTGCGACGTATTTTAAGATATTTAAATAAAATAACATAAATTTCTTTAATATTTATTTGTGCATTTTATCACAATTTAAATGATTTATATTCTTTTTTCCGCAATCAGTATTCGCCATCATTGAGTAATTCTAAAAATAACACTTATTTGTAAGGCTTTCGTAAGTCCTGTGTAACAATGTTTAAATGAAAATCCATGAACTAAAACCTGTTTTTCGATCCGCTTTCCTCTGACGCGGTAAACGCGGCTGAAACTTTAAAGCTTCTCGTTTTAAAACGACAGTTATGTAAGACAACTTTAAATTAAATGCGATTGTTAATTAATCAATGACATTGTCCTATCTTAATTTTGAGTTTTGAAGTACGTATTATATAATCACCAATAAAATAAAATAATCAATTAGTTATTTTGGCGATAATATTTTGAATTGTGAAAGTTTTGAGCTTGGTGGTGGTCAATTTAACATATTACTCGTAACACACAACACGTAATGTGAGTAATATTTTATTATTTTTTGCGTCACTTAGCCATCACTTTGCGGATCGACATATTTAATGAAAATGAAATAATAACTTTGTATAAGACCACAGATTTAATTTAATTTTTTATGATCGACTGTTCTCGCTTAGTCTAAGCATCATCAGGGTACAAAATTAAACTAAACAAGAAATGCATAGTGTGTGGTTATATAAACTCATACATTCAGAAGGAGAACACAATATTAAATAAAATAAGAAAAACAATAAACTATCATTTAAATTTTACCAAAGGAACACATCAAAAAAACAGATAATTTGAAATCTGTTTCTTTGTTATAATATAAATGTTATTCTTTCGTTTTATTACTGTTTTCCTATTTTATTTTATATTGTGTTCTCTCTCTGTATGTATGAGTAAATATAACCACACACTGAGTATTTTTTTGTTTGTTTTTGTACAATGATGTTGCTTAGTTTAAGCGAAACCGGTAGGTCATAAAAATTGAAATAAAATTTGTGGTCTCACAAATAAAATTTGTGGTCTCACAAAGTTATTATTTCATTTTTGTAATATTTTTTCCTTGTGGTTTCTATCTTCGGAAAGAAAAATATTTATTCCGAACTCATTTTATAATACTATTTTAGAGATTTTCATTAGAAGGCAATCTAATCAATTTTAATAATTCCGTTTTTTTTTTTAATTAATGTTGCAAATTGATTCTTAATTTCTTCATTAATAGTAGATAGAATCAAATTTTGTTATTTTCCGGAGGTAAATATCGATTACTAATATCGAGTACAATTAATAATTCAGTTCGCGAAACTTAGTAGTTAAACCCAGGGGCGCGAAATTGCGTTTTTCCAATTAACTAAGTTCAGATTTTGTGGAAAAACATTCTCATCTCAAGGTTTTTTTAAATTGAATACCGAACAAGAGTCCTAACTGCCACCGACCGTCCAGAGCCAGTGAGACTATAGCATCTCAAATTAGAGTATGTTGTGAGGTTGGATGTTCTGTGGAGGGGAAGGAGATGGGGAAGAGGAAGGTTGAGAAGTACCTACTAAGTATTCAGATCTTGTCACCAAACATGGCTAAAACCATTTCAAGCAATTTTTCAACCCTGAATGGTGGTCTTTCATCAGGGCAATACTTAAAGTATCTACCACTCTTGAACGTGCCGCAAATATATTATATATTATTTTATGTGAATTAAATGTGTCATGACACATATTTATTAAATGAAATTTATTTGCACACGCCGGGTTTGAACCCGTGACCTTTGGATTCGTATTCTAGCGTCTTATCACTCGATTACGGAGACCGTCAAGGCTGATATTTCTATTCTTGTACACAAATTTTACTTATATTGGTTGGGGGCTAACTTTTTGTTTTCACTTAAAATGAGTATGAAGTTTTGTTAATTTGAAATAACGTCACTCCAATAGTTTGCACTTTGCAAGGGCTTTTGACACAATAGAATCATTAGAACTCCCAAATAAACTAAACTAATTTGGATATACAGTTAAATTACTGAATTTATTTGTAAGTTATTTATCAAATAGACGAAAATACGTAACGTATGGTATTTTTAACTCGACGCACTTTTCCACGAACTATGGTGTTCCTCAAGGGTCAAACCTTGACAATTTTATTTTCTCACTTTTTACTAACGATCGACAATAATTGCGAATGATATAAAGCTATTCCTAAGAATTAAGACCAGAGAAATTGCTCACCGCTTTAATACGACATAAATTCTATCGTCGAATGGAGTCGCTCTGAGAAAAAAAAGGTCAATTATGTATTACACTAAAGCAAACACTAGGGTGTATTTTAACTACGAACTGTCTAATTATTTGTTTTAACATATTTGTACTCTGAAGGACTTGGGAATTACATTTAATTCACATTTTACATTCCATGTTCATCACATTATGCAGTAGGGTCTTGAGAATGCTGTGATTTGTGCTAAACAATTCCATGCAAAACTCTGCTGTGGTTTGTTTACGGTATTATAGCATATGGTACGTGGTTTTTTGAGAACGGCTCTTTCATATGGGAACCATGGGGTATTACTCACTTTTTAATGGGGGAGAAGGTATAAAATAAGTTTATATGATATTTATATCTGAAGAAATGAAAAAATAACTTTGCATAAGACCACAAATATTATTTTAATCATAATGAACGACCAGTTTCGGTTTTCTTTAATTTTGAAACCTGGTAATGCTTAGGCTAAGTGAAACCATTCGGTTATAAAAACTAAAATAATATCCATGGTCTTTTACAAAGTTATTTTTTTCATTTCTTTAAATATAAATACATTAGAAACTTATTTTGTACCTTCTCCCTCATTAAAGAGTGAGTAATACCCCCTGGTTCCCATATTACAGAGCTGTTTCCAAAATTCTTAAAATATATCAAACCACAAAGTGATTACTTTGTTCAAAAATATTTATATTTATTTTAAGGACTTCGGGTACTATCTCTAGTTATATCCGTCAGCCTTCTCGCCTTGAATGCTGGTTATTAGTAGCCTTGCTAACAGTCAAAAATCCACTTTGCTGACAATCGCACAAAACCCCATTGAACGATCAAATCAGCAATCTAGAAATTTTGTAAAAAGCCTTTTTATGTCTTTGACAACTTTGCAAGAGCGCGTGTGAACAGATATCTCTTTGTTCCGAGCACCAGAACTAATCTACCATTAGTAATGCCCGTCAGAGAAATGATTGAGCTCCTTAATTAACTGAACACTAATATCAAGTATATGGACATTTTCCAGGTGAATATTGTTTAATTTAAAACGCTATATAATATGTGACGAGTATTGCCTAATAACGTGTTGTACTTTTGTTGTTGGAATATAATCCTGTAATGTAGATTTAAAATAAATCCCTTTATTTGTTATTAGATTAAGCGAGTCCATCCATTAGGCGAGTGGAGGACGTTTATTTTAACACCGGATAACTTGAGTTAGCCCACTTCGGTTTGGAGCTATCGACGGCCACGAGAGGATGATGTCACGCCACACCGCAGGGGGAAAAGAGTAAATAACAAATACTCGATTACGAATTACGGAGTCCCACTTGTCTCCATTGACATACTCTGCGACTTTTTAATAACAACCCTGGCTTCTTACATTTTATTTATTCGTGTATTTTTAATAATAATAATAATATGCAGTGAGTAATTCTATCGCTGAAATGGAAGATATATTCAACTGCACTGAATCTATTTACAAGAAGGCTATAATAGCATACCTCTTTCAAAAATACTAGTGTTAATTTGCATGATAATATTTCTATCAATTTCATCATGTTTTTGGGTGCTAATCATTGTTATTTTCTATGTCACTGTTATTTTATATCTTATGTTATGTAAAAAGCCCATGAGGGCGTATATAAAAAAATACAAATACAAAAATACAAAGCTTGAATATTCAATTATAAGGTTTGTAGCGCGCCGTTTTAAGCTTGCCACTACACCATCTCTTTCCCCCGTACAGCACCATCCTGCTCACCCACCACTAAGCAAAACTAGGATGTGCCGACGCTCTTCTTGCGCACTCCTCCCACCCTCGAGCCGCTACATAAACCACACCCCGCAACAAGGAATGGGCTATATAACAGGCTGCGCGCCCTAAATCAGTCAGTTCGTCTGCAGCTCGCTCTTGGCTAGTACGCTCTCTTAGTTGCGCTTCGTCCTCTGGCACGACCCTCTAAGGAGTATTCTACTACCACAAGTACAGCACCAACCAGACCCCCCCCGACTGTTGCCCTAGGTTGCGCTTTCGTCTTATGGTACGACCCTCTAAGCAGAACCACAGACAGTTTTGTTGTTTCCAAAGCCTAAACGGCAAGGTTCCCTCCGATCCCTTGCTCAGTTAATTAGTGAATTGATACATTGTGACTATTTTTACCATATTATGTGATCTGTGAACTTACTTACTTTAAATAAATAACCTTTTACCAACAAACGTGTTATAAAACTGGCGCCCAACTTAGTGGCCAGACACATAAAGTAAAATTAAAATCAGTGCATCTACAAAATTTCATCGCTACCACGTCGAAGCCCGCGTTTCACAATGCAGGCCAAGGACAGTGTTGGCATCTGCTTCACGCAGGAGCAGTTCGCAGAACTAATGAACTCCATGAAGCGGATGCAGTCGGAACCAACACGTACGGGTACATTCACCACCTGTACGGCACGCTTCGATGGTACCAGAGACAGGGAGGTGTGGTCGAGAGTTTTATTGCCGCCACATCCATCTTCAAGTGCGCCGAAAACATCGAAGACGCAAGCGCTCTGGAAGGATTACCACTGCTGCTTACGAAAGACGCCGCCGCTTGGTGGCTCGGCATAAAAAGGAGAAGTACGAGACTGGGAGAGCGCAACGACCCTCCTCAGGCATGCTTTCGCCCCTAAGAAGCCAGCGTACAAAGTATACACAGATATTTCTATGCAAGCAAGACGCATTAACGTCAACCGATGTGTTCATTGCTAAGCAGCGGATGTTACTCGCGGAGCTACCACCGCCCAGGCATCCAGAGAAGGTCCAGATAGACCTAATATTCGGACAGCTGAATATCCGGATACGAGACAAAGTGCCGCGCGAAGCGATCAATACCTTCGCCGAACTACTACAAAAAGCCCGTGCAGCGGAAGAAAGCCTGTACGAAAAGCACGACGACCGTCCCACTCACGCGCGATGAAAAAATCGAACAGATGACTCGCCTACGCTGCACTAACTGCCGCAGATTTGGGCACCGTTCCGAGGAGTGCCGTTCCCGCTACGATACAGGAGCGCACGTAAAGTACACTCCTCCAGTCAAGAAGCTGGAGACACCCAGTGATGCGAAGTTCGCATGCTACGGTTGCGGTAAACCAGGCGTGGTAAGAAGCAAGTGCCCGCAATGCAGCCAAGGGAGAATAGACACCCCTCACCCACGAGCCGATTTTTGCTCGATACATGAAATAGGCCTTCCCCGAGCGAGACCTATACTACACATCGGGATTGGAAACTTCCTGGGTACTGCTCACGTAGACACCGGAGCAAAATTGAGCGTAGCATCAGCTGAGCTACACCGGCGGCTAATCGCTCAAAACTTCAAAACCCAGCGAACCATCATGGACATCGTATTGGCAGATGGTGTCCCTAAACGTCAGGAGGTCGAGACAATAGCCGCCACCTTGACACTAAGAGGCCGACAGATACCCACCAACTTCATCGTGCTCCCAGGAGGACACAAGAATCGAACACTCCTAGGCGTCGATTTTATCGAAGACGCGGGGATCGATATAAACATTCCCCAGCGCGCATGGGCATTCACGGACAGCCCCGAAGTACGGTATATGCTGCATATGGAAAATGACGCCATACCACCAAACCGAGGTATTCGACAACGTCAAAAGACTGGCGAGATAGGAGAAGTGAGAGCACACAAAACCCCTAAGGTTTGCCTACCCGCCCCACCAGTACAGGACAATGAATGCGAGATCTACGTGCCGCCGTTCATGAGTCCTCTCCCACAGACACCGCCTAAGGTTTGTCTGCCCGCCTCACCAGCACAGGACAATGAATGTGAGATCTACGTGCCACCGTTCATGAGCTCTTTTCTCACAGACACCGCCTCGCACCAACATTTGGGCTAAGATGATAGCCCTGAATGAGCTGTTTCCCCGAGGACGCGATGGAGGAAGACGCCCTAAGGGAGGTAATGATACGCTCCTATCGGCTCTTCGATGACTCCCCAAGAAAATCCAGAAATGAAGTGGAGCTCTGTGCCTTGGACGCCGAAATACTAAACCTCCGACCAGATGACGCCACCCACCTTATACCTACACAGAGGGACTAGCTGGACTGCCTGCTGTGCGACAACGCCGCTGCCTTCTCGGCCACCCTGTCATCTACGTCAAAAATTGAGCACCGAATCGAGACCGGACAACACCCGCCGATTTCAGTAGCTCCCTTACAGGCTCTCGCCAGCCCGCCAAGCAGAACTCCGCGCCGAGATTAACAGTATGTTAACCCAAGGGATTATAGAAGAAGCAGATTCACCGTGGGCCGCACCTGTGGTTATGGTGCCCAAAAAAAAGACGGAAACAAGCGCATCTGCATTGATTTTCGCCTTTCAATGCGATAACAATACCAGACGTGTACCCCCTGCCCAGAATGGATGACCTGCTACACTCGGCAAAGCAGTCAAACTCTTATGTCTACAGTAGACCTACGATCTGGCTACTGGCAGATCAAGATACTGGAGAAAGACCGTGACAAGACGGCCTTTATAACCCCATTCAGACTCTACCGCTTCCTGAAGATGCCATTTGGACTTCGCAATGCGCCCGGGACGTTCCAGCGCATGATTGACCGACTTAAGATCGAGCTAGATGAAGTCAATATCCTAGCATACCTGGACGATATAATCATACTTTCGCCCACCTTCGATAAAACACCTAGCCGATCTACAACAGGTGTTCACCAAGCTACGAGAATTCAATCTCACTGCAAATCGAGTTAAATGCCACTTCTGCTGTCCAAGCATAAAATATCTAGGACACGTAATAACCCCCGGAGGAATCAGCACCAATCCGGAGAAGATAGAGGCGATCTCTAAAATGAAGGAGCCAAACAATGTCAAACAGCTACAGACATTTCTTCAGACATGCTCCTGGTATAGGCGATTTGTACCCGAGTTCGCCAAAACCACCAAGCCACTCAGCGACTTGATAAAGAAAGACGCCACCTGGGAATGGAAATCCCCACAGCAGAATGCTTTCGACACCCTGAAAGCACTACTCACTAGCGCCCCCATACTACGACAAGCCGATGGAAGCAAAGGAATTCATCATAAAGTCGGACGCAAGCAGCTACGCAATAGGAGCAGTTTTGGTCCAGGGGGAGGGACTAGAAGAACATCCGGTAGAATACGCGAGCCGCCTGCTACTACCAGCGGAGAGGAACTATTCTACCACAGAACGAGAAGCCCTAGCAGTCGTATGGGCAGTTGCAAAATTCCGAGGATACATTGAAGGAACGGCAATCACCGTGGTTACCGACCACCAAGCGTTGAAGTGGTTAATGACGTTAAAATCCCCCACAGGTCGTCTTGCAAGATGGGCCCTGCAACTTCAACCCTACGACCTGAAAATCCAATACACACCTGGACGCTCAAACCTGGTGGCGGACACACTATCACGACCACCATTACTTGAAGACCCACCCTCTATTTGCGCACTATGCACGATAACCCTCGACGTCCCAGTACGCAACGCGGCTGACATCCGCAGAGAACAACTGAAAGACACTGCATTGAAGAAAATTATCGAGTGCTTTGAAGCCAACAATCCAAACGAAGACCTTAGTTACTGGACAGCTAAGGGCTACCTGATGCAAAACGGTGTATTGTACCAATATGCACCCGATATCGAAGAAGAGGACGCTCAACTAGTCGTCCCCGAGCATGAGCAACCCCAAATACTCATGGCCTATCACGATGCCCCTACCGCTGGGCATTACGGAGTAGAACGCACGATTCGACGAATTGCCAGAAGATACTTTTGGAAGAATATGCGGACCTACATACAGAAATACGTCAAGAACTGTCTGGAGTGCCAGAGATACAAGCCATCAAACCTAAAACCCGCCGGCCTCCTACAGACTTCAGTAATAAACCAGAGGTTTGAAACAATAGCCTTCGACCTCTTCGGACCACTCCCAACTTCCGAGGATGGGAATAATTGGATCTTCATCATCGAAGACGTGGCCACACGCTGGATAGAGCTATTTCCCCTCAAAGACGCGACTGCCGAGACCTGCGCCCGCGTCCTGATTGATGAAGTATGCCTACGCTACGGGACCCCACGCCGACTGATAAGCGACAACGGTACCCAGTTCGTGAGTGCCGTGATGCAGCAGATGACTTACTGCCTGGACGTCAAGCACACCTTCACACCAGCCTACCACCCAGAGGCCAATCCTGTCGAGAGGAAAAATCGAGACCTCAAACCCCAACTAGCCATCCTGGTTGGCACAGAACACCGAAAATGGGCCGAAAGCCTTCCATCAATACGCTTCGCCATGAATACCGCGTTCTGCCAGAGCACCGGATACTCCGCTGCCTATCTCACATTTGGACGTGAGCTAAGGTCAGCCGATGACGTCGGAAGAGACCTGAGAAGCATTATCTTATCGGAAAACTTCATCCCCGAGATAACGCCGCATCTGCTACAACTAGCCGATACCCTACGTCTTGTCAGGACCCACAATGATGAGAAACAAGACAAACAAAAGAATTACGTGGATAACAAGAGGCGAGAAGACCCCCATTACCAGCCCGGAGATCACGTCCTTGTCCACTCCCCACGCTCTTAGCAAAGCCGCAAGAGGCTTCAGCGCAAAAATTAGGACCACGACGCGATGGCCCCTACCTGATCCTAAAGCAACATGGACCAACAAGCTACGAGGTAGCTTCAATGGAAGCACCAGATGTCTCGCTAGGCACCTATCACACCTCAGCACTGACTCCATATCACGGGCACTTGACACCGCCGCCCGCTCCGGTTATTCCTCTACGCAAACGAGGTCGACCAAAGAAGAATAAGTAACCGCCACGCTACTACAGACCTGGATCTTCGACGGGACGTTCCTCGATCCAGAGGGGGAGGATGTAGCGCGCCGTTTTAAGCTTGCCACTACACCATCTCTTTCCCCCGTACAGCACCATCCTGCTCACCCACCACTAAGCAAACCAGGATGCGCCGACGCCTTCTGCGCACCTCCCACCCTCGAGCCGCTACATAAACCACACCCCGCAACAAGGAATGGGCTATATAACAGGCTGCGCGCCCTAAATCAGTCAGTTCGTCTGCAGCTCGCTCTTGGCTAGTACGCTCTCTTAGTTGCGCTTCGTCCTCTGGCACGACCCTCTAAGGAGTATTCTACTACCACAAGTACAGCACCAACCAGACCCCCCCGACTGCTGCCCTAGTTGCGCTTCGTCCTATGGTACGACCCTCTAAGCAGAACCACAGACAGTTTTGTTGTTTCCAAAGCCTAAACGGCAAGGTTCCCTCCGATCCCTTGCTCAGTTAATTAGTGAATTGATACATTGTGACTATTTTTACCATATTATGTGATCTGTGAACTTACTTACTTTAAATAAATAACCTTTTACCAACAAACGTGTTATAGGTTCTCATATTTACATATGTGTATATAATAAGAATATGTCATGTTTAATATGACACAGTTCAAGACGATTCTAATAAATGTATACATATATGTTTATTTCATTTCTTTCAATAACAATATATTCATAAATAGTAGTTACGCTTTTTGATTTTTTTTTTTTTTTTTCTTCTGCCCTAATATTTTTTTACCAGTGTATCTGCATCACTGTATCTAATTATTTCATTTTATTTTTGACTAATAATATTTTTACTTAAACACTACTTATTATTTTGGTTTATATGCATTTTAAATAATTTTTACAGGCTTTTTTAAATTTATTGATAAGCATAATTTTGATGGTTTCCGGCAGCGCATTATACGATTTCTTCCTTTATATAATAAGCTGTTTTGGGTGTTTGCTTTATTCTTTTCTGGTAGTCTAATTTCTTTGCATGCCCTTGTATTATACTTGTGAGTATCAACATTGTAGATAATTTTGTCAGAAAAATACTCTGGTAACAAGTTGTTCTTCATTTTATGTATAAACATCAATGTGTTCAATGTCAGCATCTGTTTAACTGTCAGCCAATTTAGTTCCTCTGACATTTTAACTACTTTTGAGTATCTATTTCGCCCAAGTATAATTCTCATTGCTCTATTTTGGAGAATTTGAAACCTGTTTTGTTCTTTGTCGTTACACAAGAAAAGAATCGTTGAACAGTAATAAAAATGTGGAGCAATAATGGAGTTGTATGTGGTAATTGCTGTTTTTCTGGAAATTGTTTGCCAAATTCTTCCCAAAAAAGAAATCTTCTTCCCAATTTTCTTCTGTGTGTACTCAGCATGTTTGCTAAAGGTTAGTTTTGCATCCAATATAACTCCTAAGTATTTCATATCACTTATATTTTCAATAATGTCACCATCAATTTTAATGTTGCTTTTACTGCATGTTTTCTTAAATCCAATTATCATACATTTTGTCTTTTTTGTATTTAGTTTAAGTTTATTAATTTCAAGCCATCTTGATACATTATCTAGTTCATTATTCAAAATACTTATTAACCCTCCGTAATTATTTCCAATTATGTATATGAGTGTATCATCAGCAAATAGTCGTACTTTGTAATTTGAAAATATTTTTACCATATCGTTAATATAAATAATGAACAACAAAGGTCCAAAGACTGATCCCTGCGGTACTCCTAAATTATTTTGCAATGGTTTTGAAAATTGATTATTTACTTTTGTAACTTGTTTTCGTTCTTTCATATTTTCTTTTATTAATTTTAAAGCTACATCCGAGAAACCAATTTCTTTTAGTTTTATCATCAGTATTTCTCTATCTATGGTTTCAAATGCCCTTTGAAAATCCAAAAATATCGCTAAGATAATCTTTTTATCATTTATTCCTTCCTTCCATTCTTCAACAACCACGTTTAATGCTGTTTCACAAGAGTTATTGGATCTGAATCCAGATTCTTCTTGATATATAATATTGTGTTTATCTAAGTAATGCAAAATTTGTTCCTTGATTATAACTTCAAGTATCTGTTCATATTTTGGTAATGTGTTGATGGGGCGAAATTCCACACATTTTCTGGTATTTTTTACTTTTGGAACGGGTATAAAAGTAGATAGTTTCCATGACTGTGGAAATTTTCCTTCTTCGATAGTCTCATTAATAATACTCAATAGTGTAGGTCCAATTATTGGAAAAGCATCTCTAACTATACTTATAGTTAGTCCATCTGCACTGTTCTTTGATTTCATGTTGTTTAAGATTTTTAATAAGTATTCTAAATAACTTTTTTGTAGGACCAATACTTCTTCTTTTACTGAATTTTCATTTCTGTGGTTATTAATAATTTTGGGTATCATTTTGTTAATTTGAGCGATGCTTTCAATAAAATATTTATTAAAGTTATTAGCTATGTTATCTTCATTTATCTCTTTTAGGAAGTTCACAGTTTTTATATCATTTTTGTTTTCGCCATGTACTAATTCTTTTATGCTTTTCCACATTTTTTTGGGATCCCCTTCTACTGAGTTAATTTTATTTTTTATGTACTCACTGTGTTCTTTTTATGTTTTTAGAGTATTGATTTCTCGCTTTTTTGTAATTAGTCCAATCCACACTACTATTAGTAAGGAGTGCTCTTTTGTAAAATGATTGTTGATTCATACTTTATCCTCTATCAATATATATTTGGTACTCCTTAAATTTATTCATTCAAATATTGAATAGTTTTTCTTTTTTACTAATTATCAATGTTATTGTTTTGTTGTTCTTTTCATTGTTTTATTTTTCTTTGTATTTATATATTTTTATTATTATTGCATTACTGTAATATGCGTACCGTACTGATAAAAATATAAAATTTTGAAAGCCAAAATTATGGTCGTAAATAAATAAATAATATTATGACTTGATCAATAATAAGTCGCGCGTTCAAATTCTGGCACGCGCAAATAAACTTAATTTGATTAATATGTGTTATTTCAAATTAAATAAATATTGAATAATGTGCAGTACATTTTCAGCACGTTCCAGAGTGGTAGATACTTTAAGTATCGCCCTAGACCGAACTGATTTGCCAGGCACTTCACAACCTTCCTTTTCCTCGTCTTCTTCCCCTCTTCACGCCCTTTGGCCTCAGAACTAACCCCAATTAAAGATGCCATAGTCCCACTGGCTCAAGGTAGTCGGGAGCAGTTGGAACTCTTGTACGGCAATCACATTAAAAAAATCCATTAATCTACTCACGGACACTCGTTCCTTTTTAATTTTTTTCTGTTTATGCTTTTGTTCAAATAAGGATCTCTTATTTATTTTTTGTTTTGAAAGTTTTTATTTTACAAATTTGATCCCTTTCACAGTCAGACAGTTTTTTGCGTTTATAAGTTAGTGCCTCATTAATTAGCCTATGCGTACCTATGTTTGTATTCATTTAACCATAGTAACTATGTAAGTTTTATTATAACTTTTTGAGATGAAATTTTACAAAAGTGGAAATTTTTAATAATTTATTTTACATTAATGTTTATCATTCTGTAAATAATAAAACTTACATAATAAAACATTATATTTTATTTTGTTTAACCTTAACTGTTAAATTATCATAGTCCTTCTTGAATTTAGTGATTGGATTCACTTTTATGCTTTCCTACGTTATAATATTTTTTTCCTTTGAAGTATAAACTGTTTTGGGTATTGGCTTTGTTATTTTCTGATTTTATTTCATTTCATTGTATTATGTCTATTAATGGCTTTGTTGTACATAATTTATAAAGTCGTTTGGTAACATTTTGTTTATTATTTTATGTATGAACATCTTTGTGTTCAATGTCTGCGTCTGTTTTACTGCTATCCAATTTAGTTCATTTAACATTTTATACTACTTCGCCTATCTATTTAACCTGGGAATTTTTAATTTATTTTGCTCTCTTTCATTACATAAGAAAATAATCGTCGAAGAGTAATTAAAAAGTGGAAATATCATACGATTGTTTACCGTGATTGTAATTTTGGGGAAAAAATCAATAAGAACATTTCTTATTTATTTTAAAGAAAAGCATAGTTTTTGGACTAATAGAACAGTGATAAATTTTGAGTTTTATCGGTATTTACTAATTATTCTAGAACGAGGGACACTTAGAACCCCATATCGCTGTTGGATATCGTAGTCATCTAGTGAAATATGTACTGTCACTGCCGTGTCAAACAGTTTTTTTTTTTTAAATTTATCTTCATTTCCCGCCGCTTGAAAAACCTTAAGTTGATAAATACAGTGCTTTCAGGTGTGTAAAACTTAATTCGATAGATATAACACACTTGTTTATATTTACCCAAATAATTAAAATTTATTAGATTATAAAATTATATAATAATATAACATGAGATTTTTTATCGATTACGAGGTTTGATTATGAATATGTAGGAATGCGTAGAAAATCTATTCGTATCATTAACTGTTCATTCGTCAGTTTTAAGTTATTACTTTTAAGACTAATTTGTATGTCACTAGTTATAAGTCCTAGTTGTAAGTCACTAGTTACAATTCTTCGTTGTTAGCCGCTAGTTATATGTTAAGTCTTAGTTGTTCGTTAAAAGTTATAAATCCTAGTTGTAAACCACTAGTTATTAGTCTTATTTTTTTTACGAAAACGGGGTTAAAATAATCATAAAATTGTTTTTATTGTTATTATACACTGATTGTTACTGCTAAATTGAACCATAATACATAAAAAAAATATGGAAACTGCTAGTGTAAGCTAAGCTATAATAAAATAAACAACATAGGCCAACAGTTAGATTCACGAATATTGATATTATTTACATCCCTTTATAGCTCTTCCCAAAGGGGTTACTTCGTCATTATCCAGGAGCTATTTTAAGACTGTATTGTATCTAAATATCTTACATCTTCACCAAAAGTATGCATAGCCAAGCAAAAATGATTATTATTTTTTCGTGCATATTTAACTGAAAAAAATCATTGAACAGTATTTTTTATAATTTCGCATTTTCATAACGTATCTCAGATATCTAAACGCTAGAATTTTCAATGGAGAAAGAGTAAGAAGAATAAAATGCTCATAAAAATCCTACTCAAACATCTGCGAGTCTTTTACGTTTCCCATCCAAAGTTCTCGAGTGGAAATGATGTTGTTTCTAGTTTTATTCATGCAGAAGAGAATTTCTTACGTTGCCTAATAATACGTGTAGAACTTATTTGTTTGCTTCGCTCTGCCCCGGCCTGTGCTACGCTTCAGCGATTAAACGTATACGATCTGTGACTCTAATGAAAAATTATATACTTCACCGATATTCGCATTATATTATTGAGAAATATTTAATTTAAATACATGTTCGTTTTATGGTGAGTAAAACTTGATAAACGCCGTACATAATGTAGCTACGAGCATTTTCAATTGGTTTACTATTTCATCGAATACACGCAGGTAATGTTAAATAAAATGTATTTTTGTAAAAAACAATCTCTTTGTGGTTTGACGTATTTAATGAAAATAAAACAATAACTTTGAATAAGACCACAGATTTATTTTTTATATAATTTAATTGAATTAAATTTAATATTATTATTATTGAGTTCTGCTATTTTCAGTTTTTATTTTTAGTGACAGCTGTTTCGGCGTTTAAGGTCATTGTCGAACTGTATATATATAAAAACTGAAAATAGCAGAACTCACCAATAATATTAAATTTAATTCAATTAAAATATATAAAAACTAAAATGGAGTTCTACAAATTGAACACAAAAACTATAAACCACAGATTTAATTTTACTGTTTTTGACCGACCGGTTTAACTTAGCCTAAGCATCAATGATTGGTGTTATTCTATTGTTTTCTCACTGTTCTCATATTTTATTTTATATTATGTTCTCTCTCTTTGTATGTATATATAACCGCACACGTTGTATTTTTTGTAAATTAAAAAAAAAATAACGTTTTAATTTTGAAATATCTACGTGGCGTTGACATTATTTAAAAAAATAATGAGGTATGTGATATAAATATAACAGAGTGCAGCAATATAATTTTATATTAGTAATATAAATTGAGTGATGAGGATGATTAAGATCAATCGTAATGATTATCATTAAAAGTAGTACCTTTAAACAAAATAAATATTTATTTTTTTAAATATTGGTGGTGTTTTAAATTAATTGAATAAAAGGTAGCTCAAAGGAAAAAAATAGTAAAATTTAAGTAATGTGAGTGCATGGAACAGTTTCCAGAGTTAAAAAAGCAGTGTCACGCAACGATCTTTTAATAACATCTACAAGATGCGATCAAAATACGCCAAACCGCGAAGCGCTTCTGTAGTCAGTATTGATGATTTTTGCCTGACTCAGGCGTGGCTAGGACAAGGGCTAGGGTATTTATACATCCATTCATAGCACATGTCGATATAATTTTTTTATTTTATTTATTTCTATAACCACTTTTTCACAGTATTGTTCTAAACAAAAATATAGGATATAACCTAAAAAACCATTGAGTTATGTTCTGTTATGTAGCATAACAAAACGTAGTGGGCGGAGTCGCCGGAGACGCGGGAGATGGAAAACACGCTTACATACCTAATGGTGGTGCTATATTATGTGAGAACTTGTCTTGTCTCTTTCTCGCTCATGGTTTACGACGTAAAAACAAGGAGAAAGTGATTGATCATAAATTTGTATCATTCGCTTTATTTTCACTACTTTATATTAATACTTTGTATGAACACATTTAAATTAATCTTTTGGAATACTTATAATTTTTTTCACTATCATTAATTCCACAAGATTATTTACATTAATACTAGTAGTTTTCAGTAGTAGCTTGGATTTTGTATTCTATTTTTTAATTCTTCTCTTGTGTACAAACTTCTCACCAACTAATTTAATTGTGCTTCTTCATTACTTATATATCAATGGCACATGTTGTGCCGTGTCTATATTCCCATAACAGAAATGTCCATCTTGACATAATCTAAGAAATATAATAATAATTTATCATGGTAGCTACTTAGTTTCGAATACCCAGACAAATAGATAAAGTATCAACACGGCTTCACTGAATATATCAAACTGACGAAATGAATTACACGCTGTACACGATAACAAACGTTATGTGACAATTGACAGTTGATCGCCCTTATATTTAATGCTCTGTTTTATTTTTTATTTTTTATGGTGAATACCGCACAAGAGTCCCAACTGCTGTCAACCGTCTAGAGCCAGTAGGACTATGACATCCCCAATTGGGGTATGTTGTAAGGTTGAAGAGCGAATGAACGAAGAAAGGAGTGTGAAAAGAATATATTATGCGAACGTGAATGGAAGAAGAAGTCGAGGACGCCCGAGAAAGACATGGCACGATCAAGTAAATCAAATACTTGAATCGGGTCGTGTGAAGAGTCAGAATAACAGAAGAGTATGTATGAGACGATGTATGAATGTAAATGAAGCAAGAAGTGTGTGCCAAGACAGAGTTGTATGGCGGTCCGTCCTCTCTGCCTACCCTTGCGGGGAAACGGCGTGATGGTTAGTTAGTTGTAAGGTTGAACGTAGTGAGGAGGGGAAGGATATGGGAAAGAGGAAGGTTGAGATTCTGATCTGGTCATCAAACACGGCTAAAGCCATTTCAAGCAACGGTTTAATTCTGAATGGTGGTCTTTCACCTTTACAATACTTAAAGTATCTACCTCTTTGCACGTGCCGCAAATATACTATTAATTATTTTATGTGAATTAAATGTGTTATGACACATATTTATTAAATAAAATTTATTTGAACTCGTGACCTTTGGATTCGTAGTCGAGCGTCTTACCACTCAACTAGGGAGGACGTCAAGGCTAATATTTCTATTCTTGTACACAAATATTACTTATATTGGTTGAGGGCTAAATTTTTGTTGGCACTTAAAATTGAATGAGGTTTTGTCAATTTGAAATAACGTCACTTCACACCGTTAATGTGTTTACCGTATTCGAAAAGTTATTCACATAGTATATGTGCTGCAGAGAAACAAATACATTCAATGGAATAATAGGCAGGAGTTGTAAAATGTACCGATTTTTGTGTCGCTGAATACTATCTTTCGGTAGGCTGGTTGGAGGGTCTTTTCGAGGAAAGAAAAAAATGAACCTGTGTCTTGAAAAGATCCAAATTTCAGTAGGATGGAAATATAGAGACAGGTAAATCATTCCACTGCCGAGCTGTTGAATATAATAACGAGTCGTAAATGCGACCCGTTCTTGCGTGACAAATGTCAACTGTGTACAAATAATGAGCGTGTGTTTGGCGTGTTTCCCGGCTGTGCACCGAGCTGAAGGGACGAATGACGCAAGTCCCTCAGAGCTACTTCTATTGAAAAACAGGAAGAACAAAGACGGCCTAATCAAAACGAGGGCTTTTAAAGAAAAAGAAAATTTAAAAAGTAAGACAAACATTCCCAGGTTACGAATAACCGGACAATATTACATTTTTTTTAAATTACTTCCATCATAACATGTGGAAGATGTTGCTTATGAAATGATGGAGGACTTAGCCAGCAGAGGAATTAGCGAGTAGAAGTAATATTATATTTATGTGGATATAAGATATGTGCATCCTATGGTAGGTGGTTTTTTTACTATTTGACTAGTCACAAGTATACCGACGCAGTGGCGGCTCGTGACTTTTTTGTGTGCTAGAGTGCTAAGATTGAAAGAAAACATCATCATTGATGCTGTTATAGCCGAAAATGATTTAAACTTTTTTTTGTAATTTTATTTTTTGTTTGAAGATTTTTCAGCAAGCCGTGCAGTGCACCACCAAAACTAAAAATTCCTGAAAAAATTAAAACCATTTTCGACTACAAAAACATCAAAAACGTTGTATTTTTCAATCTTCTACCACACTAAAAAGTCACGAGCCGCCACTGTACCGACGCACTGGCTTTGCCTATGTAGGATTTTTCATTAAGTCTGCATTGTTCTCTCTTATATTGTTATTTCTTTTGTTTTTCCTTTGTAATATTTTTTTTTTCTTTTTACTTGAAATTCTTATTTTTGTAATCTTTTCTTTTTTATTCTTTCAAAAAATATATGCAACAAAAAAAAATATAATTGAACCCACTACGACCGGGTGGGAATCCGACGCGTTTGTCCACTCAGCTACTTACCGGTCAAAAGAGTAAAAATAGTTATGGCAACTTTATACAGTAATAAAAATATCTAATGAACATGAAATTATAACTTTGTAAAACAGATACTATCATAATTTTATGACCGACTGGTTTCACTTAGCCTAAGCATCATCAGGATGCAATATATATATATATATATATATATATATATATATATATATATATATATATATATATATATATATATATATATATATATATATATATATATATATATATATATTTATATATATTTAGATAATAATAATAAAAATATATATCCTTTAATATTATTTAAGGATATCTTATTTTAAAGCAGCAACCCGTATGTAGGTACGTATATCCTAGGTGCTGTATAGGTTATATTATTAGATTATGTACATAAAAAACGAAATTTGCGTCATGTAAATCAATGTTTATTTCTCTCGCGGAAAGAAAAACCGAATATTGTTTTTTATTCCGCTTCATAGATTATTAAACATTCCCGGCGCACAAGAATACAGCACTCAATTTATGTGAATAAATTTCGTTACGGAGACGAACACTTTTAAACGCTTAACTTTTAGCGCATATTTTTTTGTGTTTGAAGTATTTTTATCAATATTTTGTCCCTAGAAGAAAACGTATTTATTTAAATCTGTCTTCAAAGGACTAAGCGATATTGAAAAAACGTAATACTCTTGTTTGAAGATTTACATTAGTGAAGTGTTTTGCAGTTTAATATAAAAAAATGTTATCATCTATAACTTTTCGCCAGCCTTAGTTTTTCACTGCAGGCTGAGTGTGCAGAGGGAGTTCGAAAATGGTCAAGAGGAAAGAGATACGAAGAAAAAAAAACTGTATTTATTATTGATCGCAAAGGCGGAGATGCTATAACTATGGAAAAGGTATTACAGCCATGAGCCTGTTGCAAGTATTTTCTATGGGCTTAGAAAAAATCATGTCAATTTATTTTTCATGCGTACTTTTAGCTAGTGATGATAGTATTTGAAAATAATTATTATTTTTATGAAGGACTTTTAAAAAAAATCGATATTGCACGTTTTCTTGGAATTTCGGAATCATTTTTTTTAACTGACAGTGAAACTAATGATTAAGAAATCCTGAAATTTGATTTGTTTTTAACTTTAAAAGTCTAAATTCACTAGGACATTTTTTATGTTTTGTAGAAAGCAATAACCTTGTGGTTTGACATGCTTAAAGAAATTTGAAAAATACTGTATGCAAGATTTGTAATTCATATTATTTGTCTCTTTTGATCTGTTCCTTTGTTATAATTTAAATGTTATTCTATTGATTTCTCATGGTTCTGTTATTTTATTTTATATTTTGTTCTCCTTCTGTATGTATATATAACCGCACACTTTGTATTTTTGTTTAGTTTAGTTTTATACCCTGATGATTCTTAGGCTAAGCGAAACCGGTCGGCAATAAAAATAAAAATATAATATTCGTGGTCTTATACAAAGTTATTTATTCATTTCTTTAAAGTTTTTACTTTCACCGTCCCGATGTTGTATGGACCTTACATAAACAGTTGTCAAAAAAACCTTTAATTCTGGGTGAGAAGATTTTTCTCCAATTAAAATTTACATAAGGCTTTACACTGGCCATATTTAAATAAATAAATAGCGCGTTTCGGTGTTTATTATGTTTGGAATATGCAAAGGGTTCCTTGTTCTCGAAATGGCATTTTACCCGGAATCCAAGAATAAATAAGTAATAAGCGAGCCAGCCTAAATAATTCCGCACCAACACTCATTGCCAGTTCAATTACAAAAGACAGATGGATAATGAAAGGATAAAGGTTGCTCGCAGCCCGCTGGATTGCTGGTTTGTTGCAGACTCATTGCTGGCTTGGTGCTGTTATGCTGTGTTCTGTTTTTCTAGCTTCATATTTGCGGCCTTCTGATTTATTAGCGACCCTCTAATCAGAATTTTCTGAATAGGATTGAATTGAAGATCGTGTTTTACCATATTTATCCGGTAAAAAATCATGATGTACTAAAGATAAGGAAAATGGAATTAAAGGTATTGAAAATCTCATTCATTTGTAAAAAAACGGTACGCCCAGATAAATAACTGGGTGTTGACACTGAATCATCATTGTCAGAATTTTCAATATAACATTAAACATTGATGATGGTATAGGTTAGGACATGTTACTGTTAATAGTTTGTAGTAAGATATATGCAATGCAAATGAAATAATATCTTTGTATAAGACCATAGATTTCATTTTATTTTTTTATGACTTACCGGATTGGTTTGTCTGAGCACCATCAATGTACAAATTTAATATATATATATTTTAATATATATATATATAAATATATATGTATATATTTTAATATATTTTTTTTCTGTCTCTTTCTCTCTGTTCCGTAGTTATAATTTAATGGTTATTAATTTTTTTCTCACTGTTTTCTCTTTTTTATTTTATTTTAAATTGTTTTCTCCCTCTGCATGTATGAGTATGTATAACCACACACTATGTATATTTTGTTTAGTTTAATTTTGTACCCTGATGATGCTTAGGCTAAGCAAAACCGGTCGGTTATAAAAATGAAATATTAATCTGTGGAATTATACAAAACTATAATTTCATTTTTATTAATTATGTCAAACCACAGTCATTGATTTCCACGAAAATATAGATACACGCAAATTCATTCTTCACAGCTCTCGAGATAACTACTTTTTACGTTATGCTTTAGAATACCTTAATCAACAATAACATTAAAGATCAGACACTTGCAATATGGAGTAGAAGTAAGGAACAAATGCGGAATCTAACGGTTTCTTGGGAGCAATTTACTTACTATTTATAATAGAATGAAGACCTCATCAATAATTTCTTATCATGATTGTAACAATCCAGTAGTTCAATTCCATAAAATCAGTTTTAAATAAGTTATGCATAAGTTTATTTTTTATTATTTATAATATCAGTTTAAATTTAATTCTACCTGCAGTTAAACTCGACAAAGTGTCAAAGAGTTTTGTTCTGATTTTTAAATAAGACTCCACGAATGTTCAGATATTTATTTTTTTCTCTATCTTTATGGTTTGTTTCTTTTTGCTTTATCAACCTACAAGTACATTTTTTTATTGAAAAAAATGTAAACTGCGTTTTGTAAAGTATTTATAGAAAATCGGATGTCCTAAGCTGATCAATATATATACCTCGTTCGTAGCTTGTTAGTTAAATATTACACAGCTTATAAAGAGGGTGGTTAGGAAACCAACCACCCTTAAAAGGTTTATCGATGTTCCTTATTAATATGTACGTTAGGACTCACCGCGGATTAACTTATACTCTGGTATATTATCCATAGTTAGATTGTATCGTATAAGCGTATTTAGCATTTAGCGAACACATATTTTCAGCATAAAAAGCATCACAAATTCACCAGACAGTTGAATGGTATTGAAACCAAAAGGCTCTATGGCCAGTAGGAGTTTCGTAGAAGTTTTATGGAGCTATATTCAAAACAGAGTTTATTGCGCTCCGTGAATAATTCACAGCGCTCAACACCTTCCTGCGTGCTCTGGTCCCTCTGGCCGCTCTCGCTCCTCCTCTCCCCTGGTCCTCCGCTCCTTGCTCCGTCGTTCCCAAACAACACGAGACAGTTAAGCGTCCTGCCCGATCATAAAACGGATCCCTATCTTATTTGAAAACTTCAGCCTTTTATTTCAAACTCTGTAAATAAATAATAAGCAAAAGTCACAAAATCCTA
The DNA here is from genome assembly GCA_022651775.1 of Drusus annulatus. NCBI lineage: Eukaryota > Metazoa > Arthropoda > Insecta > Trichoptera > Limnephilidae > Drusus > Drusus annulatus. The sequence goes on from JAGWCC010001660.1 coordinate 27,852, forward strand.
TCCCGTAATGGAGGAATCCCAGACCTTTTGCAATTTGGTGAATAACACAAGGCACGCGTGTTCGAACTCCGTGATATATTATTATATTTTTTCAATTATTTCGCTTGGTTTTGTTTCGACTTTTGAGTTAACATTAGTAATATTTATTCTAAATATAAAGTCTTAAATTATTTATTATTAGTATTATTATTAGTGCTTTATAACATAGCATATATTTATTTAAACACCATGAAAGAGAAAATCGTATTATCGAATAATGTATTTGTAAACTCTATTTTTATAAAGAAATGATAAATATTTTTTATGTTTATCGTTTATTTGCGTTACTTACAAATGAGATAGTTTTAATAAAGTTTTTCAGCAAAACTTCAAAGTTTATAAACGTATGCAAGCGTTGGAATAATATTTTGTATTATTCCAATGCTTACATACAAATGTTATGCGATCTTTACACTATGATATCGTTGAAAAAAAATTTCTTCTTGTTGCCTACAGAACAGCATTTTGTTCAAATAAAGAATATTTCAAAAAAATTCACAGAGATCTGTAAGCAAATTTTTTTTATTTGCCACCACGACATTAATTAATTTGTACCTAATAAGTTTTTTCAATTAGATTTTTCATAACACATCATCACTGGAAAGGCAAAAGGGCTGAAACGCCATTTTGGGAAGCTTACCCCAAAGAACTATAAAGTTTTAAACTTGGTTGAATTTTAAAAAAAAAAGTTAACTCAGGTAACTCAATACTCTTACTGAGGTACTTGAAGCGATAAAAAGTCCGAAACTTGTGTCACTTGAGTCGAGCCTTTTTCCAAATGGTACATATATTTTTGATGGCTGAAGGGCCACAAAAGTCTTCAGAATCATATGAGAGTCAGAGCATTCGATTCCCAAAAAAAAAAGTGATGAAAACTGCATATTTAACTTATTTTTGACCAAAGTGTCGCTTTAGCTTTTTTGCCTTTCCAGCGACGATATATTTAAAAAAAAATTTTTATGCACTATTTTACATTTCACTATAAACGGATATACTCATAGAGGGTTATGTTCACTCTCCCCAAGCTTCTCTAATATCGAGACCGAAAGTTTGAAGAATAAGTCGTGACATTACTAAGAAATCGTATACAGAGAGCTGTTACTACACTTGTTTGATAACTATAGGACTGCTGAGAGGTGCTCGAATGACCTAAAATGTCAATAAGGGGATATATGATATGCCTCAAAGGGAGTGAAAACATAGCACTTCTGCGAACACTTTGTCTCCAAACTGCGCCAAGTTATCCCGCCCCTATACAAGAGTAACGGTTTATCTTTCAAGTTATTATAGCTACATACAGTTGTTTTTTACTATGTTGCTCACCTAATAATATCAATAGAATATTTTTTCAGTGTTAATATAGAACACTGGTAGCATACATTTATTTTCACTTTGATGTATGTAGACACCTACATGATCATTTTTAATTCAAACAATTGCCGAAAGAATAAAAATTTAAAAAACATGCAAAAAAAATAAATTGGGAATAAAAACAGATTCCTTCAAACACAGTAATAAATTAATAGGTAAACGTTGTGTATGTTGCTATTTCTTATGTGATATGGATCCAGTAGGACTATAACATTCCATGGTTGTGGGTTTTTTATTCATAGCGATATTTGTCTTATTTTCCACTGTCTCTCTAGCTTGCTTATAAATGTTAATTTGATATTAGGCTAGTGTCATCCCATCCTGTTTTCCAGTAAAAAAAATCACGTTTTCATAATGAAACTTTTTAAAATCAATGAGTACTATTCGTTGTCAATAATTTTCCCGAGGCAAAAGGAAACAAAAAGAAACAGAATGGCAGAATGCATTTTTGGGATAGTGAGATTCCCTTTCTGCGTAAACCTGTTGTTAAATGTGTAGAATATTTCGTGAACTTCCAGCATAAGAGCTGTTATGAATAATTTTAGCTGTGTGCATTTTGTTCTAATCCTAGCTGTATTATTTGAATATGATAGTCTTCTCGTATTTTTTGTAGCATTGCTTTTTTTATTGAGATTAAGTTTTTGAAAAGGAAAACATATTTTCAACAGAAAAACATTAATTTTATTATCGAAGGAAGCAAACACTTTGTAGCTTGACATTATAATTTAAATAAAAAATAATTTTGTTTTAAGCCACTTTATTTATACACATATAACAATTCGACCGGTTTCGGTTAAACTTAACCTTCATCAGGAACGTATAAGTATAAACTAAGATTAAATATAGAGTAATACAGTAGACAAAGAAATTAGTGAAAGAGACAAAACATTAATATAAACAGGACAAAGCATCAGAGAGGGGGTGGTAATGGAGTAGGTAGAGAGGTAGGGGGATGGGAAGAGGAGAAGGGGAACATTCTTAAAATCGGACTTTTAGTTAATTCTAATTGTTTGTTTAAAATTTGGCAATTATTATTATCATTTGATTTTGAAATTTCTAATGCTTCTAGATTGTTAAGGCGCAAACCTATTCCATTTTTATGGATTATTTGTACACCTGTATTTTTATTAAAAGTATGGTTAGTTTTAATTAAATGTTCGGCAAATTCGGAAAAACCTATACTTGTTAAACATCTAATGTGTTCTTTGACTCTAATGTTTACATTTCTCGCGGTTTTACCTATGTAAATTGCCGGGCAATCGTTACAGTTAAGTTTATATATGCCAGAATGGCTTAAATAATCTTCTTTATCTTTAGAATTGCTTAAAAATTTTCCTAAATTATTGTTGGTGTAAAAAGCTGGTCTTATTTCTGATGGGAGTTTAGATGTGCAAAAGGTAGAGAAGTCACTTATATACAAAATTCTGCGCCATTTAGGAGTTAAGTTAATATTATTATTAGATGGTAGATCATTATAGATAAATTTATT